>SRPT01000016.1:0-94822 GCA_018360205.1 Claviceps digitariae
TAAAAAAAAAAAAAAAAAAAGATACATAATAGTAAATAATAAAACAGAGTAAATAAATACTTTTATATAAAGAAAGAAACTTCATCCGTTATTGAACACAAACGGACGCACCACTCAGACCCATTGAAGAAATATTCACCACACAAGCAATCCCAAAGTACCCATGTAGGTGTAAGCCATTGGAACGGCTGCTGCTAGTTTATATGTACATGCAAGGCTGACGAGTTAATAGTATGGTTGTGCGGGACTAGGTGCTTAGACTCACTTAGTTGCGGTCAGGGGGTAAAGGAAACACGTTTGTATGGTTAAATGAAAGAATATATATATATTCTTTCCAACTTGGGCATACAAGTCGCTATAGGATGTGATCTCAGACGTCAACGTCAACGTCAACGTCAACGCCAGGACATTCCCATCCTGTTATTTTCACCCCCAACACCCCAGCTACTGAGCCCCATCTACCTTCATGTCCCCCTCGCTCACCTCACACCTCCACCCAAACTCATCAGCCGTCTTGCCCAGCTGAATCCCCTGCAGATGCGTCAGCAGCTTGAGGCACAGCGGCCCCGCCTCATCCTTCTCGTCGGGGATATACGTAATGGTGTCGGCTTCGGCAGTCGAGCTCACGCGCGGGCCAGCGGGCAGGGACGCCGACGCCGACGCAGCGCAGCGGCGGCGCGTGATGCTCCGGATGGGCACCAGCGCGGCTGCCGTGCCCGCGGCAAACACCTCGGTAAAGCTGGGCAGTTCGCCGTACAGGATGGGCCGCTTTTCCAGCTTCCACCCCCAGCTGCGGGCAATGTGCTGGATGCTGTCGCTGGTGACGCTGTCAATGACGCATTTGGAGTCGGGCACCACGAGGGTGACGTCGTTGGCGTCGCTGGAGGACGTCTTGACGCCAATGAATCCCGAGGTGCTAAACTCGTCAATCTCCTGGTGCGTCGCACTGTCGAGATGCAGCGTGATGCCATAGCCGTCCTGCTTGGCCCTGCCGCTCCATTTCAGCACGGGGGCGTAATTCCCGCCCACCTTGGCGTGGCCGGTGCCGTGGGGGGCCGACCGGTCAAACTCGTCCAGGATGAGCGCCTTGACGGGGTGCGTCCCGTGGTACACCCCCGTGGGCACCACGAACACGCAAAAGGTGTACTCCTCCGGGGGGTCCAGTCCCAGCTGTGCGCTCGACCCGTACAGCTGCGGCCGGATGTACATGGCCGCGCCGGTCTCGTGCGGAGGCACAAAGCCCGCGTTGAGGGCTACCGCCGCGCGGCACGCCTGGAGGAACATGTCGACGGGGACGGGCGGCATGGAGACCACCTCGGCCGAGTGCTGCAGACGGAGCGCATTGCGGTCGGGTCGGAATATGGAAATGGAGGCGTTGCCGGGGGTGCGGAATGCCTTGAGCCCTTCGTAGGCCTGCTGGCCGTAGTTGAGGGCGGGAGCCATGCCGTGGATCCGCATAACGGGGTCGGTGACGAAGCGAAGCGGTGTCCATTTTCCGGTCGTTTTCGAAAATGTCGATTCGATATGTCCGTTGACTGGGTGGACGAAGTCAGTCAGTATTATTTTCCCTTTTTTCTCTTTGCGCCAATTCCTCCTTTTTCATAACATGGTGCATTGGATGCAGAAGACATGTCGCGGCAAAAGTTATCACGTACCCTCGCGGACTTTGAAGCCCACGTTGGACCAATCAATGGTATCGACCGGCGGGGGAGGAAATGCGCCCATTGTTGTCTATGTTTGCTTCGTTCGGTTTTTTCCCCTTCCTTTCCTTTTCCTCTTCTTTTGTCCCCTTTTTCTTTCACAAATACAAGTGCTAGAAAAAGAAGAAAACCACAGGGACTTGCGCGATCGAAAAAAAAAGCGTCGTGGGGAATCCAAACGCTTCAATGAGATGGCGAGTCGTGGAGAAGAACAGTGAGGTCGTCTCGGGGATGGATGAAGATGGAGGACTCGAAAAAAGCAAAGCAACGTTCCTCTGTCTGACCTGCATGCAGCACAGAGCTCATGGAGCCCGACATCGGGGCCATTGGCCGACTCGAAGATGCGGGGCCGCCGCTCCCGGGCCACATGCAGGCTCCACACAAGCTTCGCGACGTTGTGATTGGCCTCTTGACCAGCCCTGCGCATGGACAAACATGTCCGGCAGTCAGCTAGCAATGACGTGGCCAGCGACTGCGACTGGGAAAGTCACCGCGCAACAAACCATACTCATCTTCACACATCAAGGCATTAGCAAAACGCACCACCACCAGACACAAAAGTGAGCATTTAAATCTAGGGAACTATTATCTGGCACCCCGGTTTTGATAACTCGGCACCCTTGTTGTGGCACGGATGTGGCGAGGACATGCGATACCGGCTAACCTTCGCGATGTGCATAGTAACTTAGGTAATCATTGTCTATTCTGCATACATCTCTGAATATCTACGTAGCTGCTTATAAGGGCTCCTTTTTAGGGCTCTTTTTCGCTGCTTGTGAGGGGTCTTTTTCGTCGCTGCTTATAAGGGCTTTTTTTCGCTGCTTATAAGGGCTCTTTTTCGCTGCTTATAAGGGCTCTTTTTCGCTGCTTATAAGGGCTTTTTTTCGCTGCTTATGAGGGGTCTTTTTCGTCGCTGCTTATAAGGGGTCTTTTTCGTCGCTGCTTATAAGGGCTTTTTTTCGCTGCTTATGAGGGCTTTTTTTCGCTACTTATGAGGGCTCTTTTTCGCTGTTTGTGAGGGGTCTTTTTCGTCGCTGCTTGTGAGGGCTCTTTTTCGTCGCTGCTTATGAGGGCTCTTTTTTATTGCTGCTTCTGTGACCTTATTTTGATGTAGGTGGTGTTATAGGAAAGCTACATTTAGGTCTATTTTGGTTCACAGCAAAATTTACAGGCGGGCCCGATACCGGCGATGTCACTCTCCCAGCCACAATAAGGGTGCCGAGTTATCAAAACCGGGGTGCCAGATAATAGTTCCCTAAATCTACCTTCCCGTGCCCGCAATCGCACAGTTCGGGCGCCCTTGCCCTCTCCGCCTTCCCTCAGGGCAGCAACAACATCAACGGCTAAGATATGTGACTATGCGAGCAGTGAGCTCAAGAGATCAAGGCACAACATAACCCATCTAACGCCGCGAGGCTATCTTTGCGATCACTTCTCTTTGTGTCAATATAGTGTGGTCCAGTCCCTACATCTCAGTCCAGTCCTCCCACTCCCGCCAAGCTTTCAAACGATTGTCCAAATGATTTCATTGCCGACGTCGTATATCTCATCCTATGTGCAGAAAGATAGGTTTGCTCAATCCATAACGCCGTGCCAGGATTCATTAATAGAAGGGGGAAAAAAGAAAAAAAGGTGACGACGCATTTTTTTTTATTTTTTCTTTTTGGGCAAAAAAAAAAAAGAAACGTTATAAAGAAGCAAGTCGCTGGAGGCAGCTAAGAACACCTGTCGAGACAAAACGAGTCGTCAGTATACCTGATTCAAAGTCGCAGAATGGGCAGATTGCTCGCAAGCCCCCATAAGTAAGTCCACTTACCGCTCACACCCTGCGTCAAGGTAGACGCTGCTTCTGTACTACGATTGCCCAGGCTGGCCGTCACCACGTTCTCAACCGTGCGGCTAGCTCCGAGCTTGTTGGCCCATTTGAACACTTTTTCGTCCTCGCGGCCGTCACCAACCACCATTAGAAAGTCCACAGGTGGCTGCTTTTGGCTTTTGCCATCACCATCTTCATCACCATCTGCGCTTGCGCTTGCACTAGCTTGGACGCTGAGGTGCTCAAACACCTTTTGTGCCGCTGTAGCCTTGGTCCAATCAATGGGCTCCACGGCAATGGTCCCTTCGAGGACAATGGCGTGGACGCGCAGAGACTCGCATGCGTCGTTGACGTGGCTGGCACAGTCGGATGCCAGGCGAACGGCAGCTTCTTGATCTTCGGCTGCGTCATAATGAAACAAGATGCTACACCGCCGCTCCTCGACCTCCGCGCCTGGCGTCCGCTCCAGGTAGTAGCGAAGGATCTCCTTGACAGACGTCTTCCAGTCGTCAATTTGCCTTCCGTCCGACATCTCGACCCATTTTTCCGACCCGCAATCCTTGATGTAGCAGCCGTTTTCCGCAATCAGACCCAGGCCAGGAACTCGACGAAACACTCGGTCAACTTCCTCGGGCTGACGACCAGACGTGATGTAGACAATGTTGCGTTCATCCAAGAGCAGGTCGTTCAGAACATCCAACACACGCTGCGGACTGACGGGAATGATTTGATTGACAGGGCCCCAGCTGACCAATGTACCCTCGTAATCCAGCATAAACAGGCGACACTTTGACTTTTCGTACAATTTGCTCACCTCGGGGATGGAGAGTCGAGGGACAGAGGTCTGGTCCCGCTTGTGCTGTGCGTCATACGCGCGGTCGAGATGAGACAGCAGCTCGCCGAACCAATGAGACCCTGTATGACGGGCCACGGATTCGTGAAGTCTCTCCCAGCGACGCAGCTTTTCGTCTGGATCCATTTCCAGCGCTTGCTTGATGGCATCGGCACACTGACGGTAGTCCCATGGATTGACAGAGAGCTCGCTCTTGCCGAAGAGCGACGATGTGCCAGTGAACTCGGACAAGATCAAGGAGCCGTGCTTGGGGTTCGGAAGGATCTTGCCATCCTGGCAGAAAATATACTCATGAGATGTCAAGTTCATGCCCTCCCGTTGACTCGTAATCATGAGAGCATCGGCAATGGTGAGCAGAGCCAGGTATTGGGCGTAGTCGATATCCTGTTTGAGATAGACAACAGGCTGGTATGCCAAATTGGCCCACGAAGAGTTGACGCGAGTGACAATATCGGACACCGTGGCATCGAGGTCGCTATTTTGACTGGACGAAAGGGCAACCTGGATCAAGACCGTGTGCTCGCGCCACTCGGGGTGCTTGTTCAGGAATAGTTCGTAGGCCAGAAGCTTTTGTCGGACTCCACGAACGTGGTCAAGCTTGTCTCGAGCCACAATGAGCTTCTTGCCCCTGTATCTCTCTTGCAGAATTCGGAGCCAACGCAGCACGTCCTGCTCGCGACGGTGCTGGTTCAGGCTGATGGGGTCGATTCCTATGGCCGTATTGATGACGTCGACGAAGCGATCCTCCATTTCAATACCCTCGGGGGTCGCTTCGACGCTGAGAATCCTGCTGCAGGTCTGCAGGAAATGCCGTGAATATTCTTGGATCTGGAAACCAACGAGGTTGGCTCCAAGTATGCCTTCGAGCAGCTCCTTACGCACCGCAAGACACCGGAAGACCTCTGACGAGGGGAAAGCAACATGCAGGAAGAAGCCAATCTTAGCATCGTGCAGCTTCTTGCGCACCATGCCCGGTACCAGAAGAAGATGGTAGTCATGCACCCAGATCACATCGCCACGTTTCCAGTTCTGGACAATCTTGTCGGCAAAGGCCTGGTTTACGTTGACATAATACTTCCAAGAATGATCCTCGTACGCTTTGCTCTTGGGATTGTCCGGAATTTGATAGTGGAAGACGGGCCAGAGGATCTGCTTGCAAAAGTGCGTGTAGTGGCCGTCAAAATCCTTGTCTGAACAAAAGACTGTCATCATGTCGTAGTCGTTGAACAATGTATTTTCAATGTCCTCTCGTTGCTGTGTTCCCTCGAGCGCATCGGTGGGCATACCCAAGGTTCCCACCCAGGTATAATCCCCAAGCTTTCCATCGCGGGACGCAGCTTCAGCCGCATTCCGCAGTCCTCCATTTCCCTGGTCAGCATCGACAACCCTCCAGGGAGCCGAGGTAAAGACTCGATCATGGCTATCACTGCGCAAACGCGACTTTGGCTGGAGCAGTCCGCGACGACCAAGCTCTCGGGCCTTTTCCAAGGTTCGATTGCGCTCGAAGAGTGCTGCGGGAGGCGGCGAATTGGCTCGAGAGAGTGGTTGATTGGCACGGGATCCCCAACGTGGTGCTAGCTCGTCCGTAGGGCCAAGCTCATGGGGGAACTGTATCCGAAACCCATCCTCGTTGGAAAAAGGGTTTGGAGACTCGGGCTCATTTGTGGGTGTATGAGGGGGGGTGATGACGGGTCGAGGATCGAACAGGCTAGGCTGTGTCTCAGTAGCCGGTGCAGGTTTTGTTGGTTTTGGAGCTATCGTCGCCTTGGACCGTTTGTTCAGAGTATTTCTTCGCGGTGGAGTGCCGGGCAGATTGAATTGGATGGTTTTGGGTAAAAAACTAGGAGAAAAATTACAATCACCAGGCGGTCAGTGACACATTTCTTGATTGTATAGTCCAGGGCAAAGCTTTGAGGAACCTACAGAGAGCATAAAAAGACGGTCATGGTGTCTCAGGATCAAGGGCGTCAGATGCGGCCGTCTTGTTGGATTTTGTTTAAAAAAAAAACCGGTTTGGGCAGGGGCGACCAGATGCTGATTGAGAGATCGGATTGCTCAATGATCTCAGAGGCAATTTCGAGTCCTGGTCAGTGGGCAGCTGGGTAGCTGTCGAATTTCAGTGGCGCGTGTGGAGTGATGAGACTCTCGAGGATAGAAATAAGGAAGAAGGGTGGGTGGCGGGGTTGGCAAGATGATCTTGGTTAAAGAAAGAGAAATAAGAGTCCAGGAGGGTAGCAGTGAGAACGTGTGGTGTTTGGGCGCGGCATTGAGCAAAACAAGGCAGAGTGAAGCAGTCAACAAAGAACCGGGCGTGACAATGCCAACATTGAAATGCTTGGATGGATTCTGGATTCTGGATTCTCGAAGCCACCAGTTGGTGCATGCGGGGTTATGAGGAGTCTTTGGGTCTTTTGGGGTGGTGCTCGGGGCCCAGAGCTAGCTTGAGAGCTCATCAGTGCTCGCAGCTGGTGGCCAGCCGACTGCCAGACGCCCGGGTGGGTGCCATTAGCCACATCCGCCACAACAATGAACCAACATGCAACATGAACATGCAACTGAACATGCAACTGAACATGCAGGGAGGCAGCCAGGGACTGCAAGAACCGCAGGAACGGGCAGGAGTCGCTGCCGAATGGAAGGCAAGAGCGAGCGCGCGACGGCAGACAAACTGGTCATCTTGGACAGCGTCAAGCAAGCGTCAAGCACGCAGCACAGACACCGGGTGCAGCCGTGATGCCTCGGAGGCATGTCCCGGACAAGCCTTTTGACCGCAAAGTCTTTTCCTTCATGCTCCTTCGTCCATCCTCCCTTACAAACTTGCACAATGTTGGGCCTTGTTCCCTGTGCTAGCGTCGTGACGTAATTTGGGTTCCGACTTGTCGCCAGTTTTTCGGTCCATCAATCAACATCCCTGTCAGCAGCAGCCAGCCATGGGGATTATGAAGCGTGCGATAGCGATCGATGCGAACCAAAAAATAAAATAAAAATAAAAATAAAAATAAAAATAAAAATAAAGGAATACCTTGGCGCAGCTGTCAGGGCTGGAGGTTTTGTTCCGCCACCAGACCCTGGATGGCCGTTGCTGGCTGTTGAGGAAGCAGCGGAGGGTCCGTCACCTGCTTCCTAATAAGTGGTACCTGCCTACTCAAGTACCTAGTAGGTGCTGTGTTCCGTTAATGCTACCTCATCGTGGCCCGAGCGGCTGGAACATGTGGTGGCCTGTGGCTGGCAAGCTGGCCACAAGGTCCTCGGGCCTCGCACAATCTCAATCGACGTTGCTTGTTCGAAACATGACAATCTCGAATCTTTTGCCCGTGGCTCCTGTCGCATCTCGGCGGCCACCAAGCTGGATGCGAAGCTGCACAGGAAACCCGGGCATTCCTTTGGCGCCTTTTGGCGCCTTTGGGGACCTTTTCCCGAGTCCCCCGACCAGACAGAACACGTGGAGCGTCGCACCCGGAGCATGATTTCTCATTCGCGTCGACCTCACACATCGGCCTCGCACGGGAGTCCACGGGGCTATGCGATTCGCCCAGGCAGAGGGAGCAAACGAGTTGCATACAATGTGTAGCATGTGAGAGCTCATTGGGTACGGCTCTACCGAGACCTGTGTTATGGTGGCCTAAATGCGTTTTCTTTTTTTCTTTTTTTTTTTTGCCCTCCCGCCACATGAACTCCATCATGATGCTCCGTCATCATGCTTCTCGACTGCCATCGTCGACAATGACCGAGTGACGACACCATGCGAAACTGCATTTCGGCACCATACCCGACATGCGCTATATAATTTGAGTGCATCATTGTCAAGATTGCCAGCTGGCTGGCTAATCAAACGTCGACGAGCGTTGGGCGTGCTTTTTTTCCGCCTTTTTCTTTTCCATCTCTCTTCTTTTTTATATGACATGTCACGTTTCCTCGGGTTTTTGTAGGCATTGTCGTGGCATCGCAGATATAAGCAGCTCTGTTTGACGACTGGTCCGGCTTCTTGACCTTTTACCTTTTTTTTATGCGATGCCATGCGTTTATGCGACGTCATGACTAGGTGGTCCTTGTTTCTTTCAAAACTTTGCTGAGCGGTAGGCCTAGACCGAGCCTCGTCACCCCCGACGCTGTGAGTACATGCAGATTGCGGCGCGGGATTATTCGTTATCTGGCGTTTAGAAACGGCTTTCTCCGGCGCACCGGAATGGCATCCATCTCTATCTGGTCTTAATTTTTTTTTTTTTTTTTTTTAAAAAAAAAAAAAAAAAAACGTACAGGTGCATTATCCTCTGGGAATCACACTCTGTATGTACACTGAATATGACTCATATGACTCCAGTCCTGCTGCTGTGGCTGATAGGCAGCCAAAAAAAAAGTTGGACAAAGTGGCCGTATCACGCGGCGGGATGACACGTGCATGACGTTTTTTTTTTTTTTTTTTTTTTTTTTTTTTTTTTTTTTTTTTTTTTTTTTTTTTTTTTTTTTTTTGGCTGCGACTTGGCAGATTTTTGGATTTTTGTTGCAAAGTTGCAACTTCATCCCTCTTCTCTACTCCGAGCCATAGTCCCTGACCGTTCCCTGCGCCGCGGCGTCAAACATCGTCTGCGGGGGCTGCAGTCGATGCTTTCCGAGACCCAGCCCCCCCAAAACTTGAAGCTTTTCCTATTCCTATTCCTACTCCCGGTTTCTTTTTTTATTTCCCGCATCTCGCGCCCTGTCATCCCACCTTGATGATTTTTCCATTTCAAAAGTGCGTGCATGGAGAGGGGATATCCAGTGGTATTCTCTAGATTTACGCATACATAGATACCGTCGGGCGCGAAATCCAATCCAGCAGCGGGGAATGAGGCCCAGCTTCGCAGACATGATGAACCTTTCGCACTTATTACGTACCTCCTCCTTGACAAAACACATATTCTGGTCCCCGCATCCAACCTCCCCCTCCCTTCCTTCATGAACCCCCTCCCAGGGTCTAAGGGTCCTAGGGTCCTAGGTCCCCATCTGCCACAGTGAATGGCGCGACCCAAGTCCCGGACCGGTGTCGTATGGCGCGCTGTTATTGGCGTTAAGGCGTTTAGGCGTTTGTTGAGCCCGGTTGGGGAGGCTAGTGAGGCGTGGATGCCCAGTATGTGAGAAGAGTGATATGATTTTGCCAGGCGAGCAAAGAATAAAAATAGTATTGGGTAATGGGCTCGAGAATAAAATCGTTTAGATGAAAATTAAAATAAAAGTAAATTAAATTTAAAGCCACAGGCATCAGGTAAGTGTATTTTCGCTAGTATGTACATAGACAGAAAAGAGAAGAGCGGGGAATCATTCGGGACGTGCGGGGAGCGAAACTATCGTGAGGGGGTTGGGCATTATTGTTTGCGAGGACTTTTGCAGTGCAGGCTGCGTGGCTCCGTGACAAGAAAATAGAAAGAAAGGATAAAAAAAGAAAAGGGGGCAAAAAAAAAAAATCACTGGTCGCAGAATGTTAGTCAGACACGAGATGACACATGGCCAGGCATTCAAGTCACGTCTATTCAGTCAAGGAAAATCTTCTTCACGTCTCTCACGCCCGCTAGTCTGATACAAAAACGTTCCGTCTTAGCGTCACTCATTCTGCAGTCTCTAGTTCTGCCACAATCTGACAGCTTTATCTTTTCCTCCGCTCGCAACACGCTTGCCGTCGGGAGCCCAGTCCACGGCGTATACCTCATCATTGTGCCCGGGCAAGTCGACGGAAAGCTTGAATGACGCCATTGACCACACCTTGAGGGTTGTGTCTTTTGATGCTGTCACGAGTAGTCGCGAGTCGGCCGAGAAGGCGCATTGATACACCGTAGCAACGTGCCCGCGAAGAGTATTGATGAATTTGCCATCCCTGTTGTGCCCCGTATTAGCACCCGAAAGTTGGAATCAGAAAAAAAAAAGAAAAAAAAAACATAACATCACAAATTATCCCCATGACAAGGACAATACTGATACGTACCTTGCGCTCCAGATTTTGGTGTGATTGTCCCATCCTGCGCTGGCAATTAGAGTATTGTCAGGCGAGAATGTGACGTGGTTAATTTGTTTCTGATGGCCAACCATCCTGGCTACTGGTTTGGTTGATTCGGACGGCTCCCAAAGATACATGGTGAAGTCATCGCTGGCCGAGACCAGTCGCTCAGATATCCTCCCCTGAATTTTGGCTGCCTTTTCAAACCTTTCCTTTGCCTTTTCCCGCTTGCCCTCGTCAGTCGTCGGTGTGGGCTGGTGATCGTAGTACGCTGTTCGCAGTGCAAAGTCTGTGGAAAGCGCCAAGTGATTGATCCAGTGAGCATGCGATGAAAGCGTATGCACCAAGGTGCCCTTCACCGCGTCCCATACACGGACAGTCTTGTCGTGGCTGCCGGTGTAGACAAGCCCCGTTCCGCCCCATCGAACACAGCTGACGGAGCTCTTGTGACCAGAGAGAACATGCTCGGTGCGGCCCGTGTTGGCCACCCAGATACGGACTGTTGCATCTTTGCTGGCGCTAGCCAAGCGAGGCGTGCCGTCTCTCCACAGATGATATGGCTCCCAGGCGATATTTGTGATCCATTTAGCATGGCCAGTCAGCGGAGCGCCGGTTGATTTTCCTGTTTCTGGGTCCCAGAGCCTGACAGATTTGTCCATGCTGCCTGTCGCGAGACGCTGACCATCCGGAGACCACGCCACACACAAAACCCAATGAGAGTGGCCACTGAGCGTGTGTTTCGGCGTGCCGGTCTCCGTGTTCCATATTCTCGCCGTTTTGTCACCAGAGCCCGTTGCAAGACGAGTATTTGTGGCGGGACTAAATTGCGCTGATAAAATGGCCTCGCCGTGACCTGGCATTCTATGTGACATGCGCGTAACAGCCTGCACCTTAAATATGGACTGTGGCTCCGCCGTTAATGTGACGGTTGTCTCGAACGGGTTATCAATTCCATGGCTTTTGAGTAATGCTAGGAGGTCTGTTGGGTACTGGTCGACAATAATGTCGGAATCTGGAATATGGATACGAAATCGGTACGGAAGATATTCTTCTCGCTCCTGGACAGGGCGTTGCGTTGGGACGTCAGCAAAGTTTTTTTTTTTTTGGTTTGCTTTTTTTTGACCTTCTTGAAATCATTTCGAAATATCTCACCCTTTCTAATAACGTGTTCAACAAGAGAGATAGGTTCTTCTCCGATGCATCAGCCAGGGGCACTTCTATCACGTCGCAAACTTGGTGGCCGTCGCCGTCCAGAAACCGAGCTTTGAAGGAGCCGGCTGGACCAGCCAAGGTTGTGGTAACATCTTGTTGCACACTTGTCCGTTCGAGTTCTTCGCGACGCTGCCGTTTTGAGGGTGGGGGAACAATGGTCGCCATTTCGCCGATCTAGAAGTAGTCGTCTTGCAATTGTACTTGAAGAGAGGAAAAAAAGGGACATCTAGACACTTGATTTCCGCCCATGCACACTTCGCAGCAGCATGGCGGCGGGGCGGCAAAACTCTGATAAAATTTAGGCGGTGAAGTCGATTTGCCTTGAAAGGGGTTGGTTGTGTTAGATCCGCCCCACTTGGAGGATCGTTCAGGTTTATGTACCAAGGTACCTGGTATTGGTCGGTTGCGCTGGCTGTTGGCCGAATTCCCTAAAAAGGCGCATTGCTCTCGTCTTTCGTAGCTGCAAAAGCTGCGAGAAGATGAGATTTACACCATATAACTTTAACAGCCAGCTGGAAAGACCTGCATTGTATTGTCAATGAGTTTTTCGCAGATCAAGTACCTCTGCGAGCTTTTCCCCAACCCCTCTCATCAACGATCAAGCAATATTGCTTATCGATACGGAGTTGGAACCATCTTGTCCCAAAGGGAAAAACGGCAAGGCCAGATGTTAGCCAGCTAAAGCTTGCGTAGCATTTGTTCGATCGCCTCTAGTCCGTCTGGGTGGGCCAGGGAATTGAGGGAAATGCGGCAAGTTCATGCCTCCGACGGCGCCAGCCGGGTCTGCCACTTGAAAATGTTGTTCCTCCATGAACGCCTGAGGCGCGTGAGTGGTGTCGGGAGTAATAAGATCATGTGGAAGTCCTTGATGTGGCTCTGCGGTGCTTGGAATCTCCTGGGGCTGCTGGTCCTGATCGATTTGACTCCTCTGTTGCCTCTTTGCCCGCTGTTTCTGCGACGCCAGGGCTTTTCTATTGGCCTCTGCCTCGAGATGTCTCCGGTCTTGGGCGGTTTGCCGCTGCTGTCGCTGCATATCCTCATTTTGGATGGTATAAATGGCCGCCACCCGCAGTTGCAGCTGAGCCAGTGCATTCAAGCGCTCTGGCTGGCTCATTTTACGATAGTCAGACTTGAGCTGCTGAAAGGTGTCTCCGGTGAGACGCAAGGCAGTGCTAGATATGCCTGCCACTTGGAGAGCCGCTGAGGTAGTTGCGTCGAGCTGCGGCTCAAATGGAGGAGCTATTATTACTTGAAAATGAGAATGTGTTTCTTTCTTTCTTTTTGTGTCAAGTTTTATATGGACGTCGGGCTCGATTCTCACCTCTTCCGGCCTGCATTTCAGTATTGCCTTGGGCATCATCATTGAGCTCTACTGGAGTGGGGGGCTCGGGTGTTCCAGCCTCATGGTTGTGCTGGTCGCAAAGAATGGTCAAAACCCAGCCGCCAGCGCCCTTCTGGTGGACTGCCTTTGCTTTCCAAGGGCAGTCGGTTTTCTTCGTTTTTGTCTTGTGTTTGGTAGCCAGGCACTTGTAAGCTCGGCCACCTCTGTCACAGACAAGGTCGCAACGCACGATCTCGTTACCTGGCGCATCACCGCCGGGTTTGCGACGATGCGACCTCGTCTTGACAATCTTGAATCCCTGCCGTTCCATGTACTTGTTGAGGTGCATTATTAGGTCCTCGTAGGAGTTGAAAATGCCCGAATGAGGTACTGCAGCAGCTGTCAGGATGCCGAACATGGTGGTGAGGGAGGCATATATGGCCTATATGTAAGTCGAGGCGTTGCGAGAGAGACGTGTGGATTTGAGGATGGAGGGTGCACGCAAACCGTCGGGCAGGTAATATTTATTTATTGGTTGGGGGATTTGGGTGGGCCCAGTACGTGCGCAAAGACCAACCACCGTTGAACGTGCCGGAGCGATCTATTCAGCACATGCAGTTCGGCAGTGACCAGTCACTACTGACCAGTGAGCAGTAAGCGGTGAGCACAGCACTGAGCGATCCGGCAGTGAATGAACGAGTAGGTCACTGCCCACGTGCGGCACGAGCTGTCTTTGTTGCCAACATCAACCATTGGCCAGGCGTCTGATCTCGTAGACAAATCGTTCATCAGAGGAAGGAAGGAAGGAAGGAAGGAGCACACTCGAGTCTCTTGGCCATGGCTGCCTTCTTCTTGAGAGATGAAGAGATTGATTTTGCCACCATGCTTCTCGTCAGAGATGAAAAGACATCGTTTCCGTGCTGTCCATGGACAACAACGTCGTCTCATTTTAAACAAAAAACTCCTGCGATTAATCGATCACTTTTGAGCAGCGCTCGAGAATGAAACGTTCTTCGGAGTCTGCTTTTGAGACGGCGTCTACCTATTTCCGGGGCCAGGTCCAGGGAAAGGTCCAGGGCGAACCCTCGGACGACCCTGGGCGTTCCCAGCAAGCGCGTTCACAGCAACGGAATGCATCCAGCGGCAGGAACACTGCCCGAACAGTTCGTTCAGTTGCCAGTACGGGGCCACGAGGGTCGAGGTCAAATACTCGCGGCCCTGTCTCACGACCTTCGACTTCGGCGTCAGGTCGCAAGTCCCGACCCGGGACCTTGTCGACGATCCTGGGAACAAATGATGATCAAACCATAATCTGTGCCTTAGGGGAAGCTCGGGGCGTATTCCCATTGGTAGGAATGGCCCTGGTGAATATCAGCATCGGTGAAGCCATTTTGAGTCAGATATGCGATAACCAGTCCTACGTCAAGACTATCCATAAACTTCAGATGGCAAATCCTTCCCGGATCATATTTATGTCCACGTCATGTCCTCCTGTCAAAGACAATGTTCTTTTCACTCTTGTAAACGAACTGGTTCCCGACGCTCGAATCGAGTTGCTTGATCGGCCGGCATGGTCAGAAACGGATGGACTGGACTATATAAACAACTTGGCTTTTGAAAGTGACATTGATCCCATCAAGGTTGCCGTGTTGGGAAAATACTATAGCGTCAGCTCCTTTGCAGCGGTAAGGGCATCTCAGAATAAAACCAGGCACACTCTTACTATCAAGCTGACTCTCTCCATTATGCCATGAAATACATTGAACAAACCTTTACAGTGACATTCGCTCCGCATTCGTTGCGAATCCGCTACCGCCCATCTGAAGACACCATGATGATAGACATATCAGTTCTACAGTCCTTGGAAATTGTGCAAAATCTTCGCAATTCCAAATCCAAGGATTGTTTGTTCGGGGTACTAAACCAGACGTTGACGTCCATGGGGAGCCGCATGCTTCGTAGTAATATCCTACAGCCACCAACCAAGTACGATACATTTATTGCGCCACGGTACGATGCCGTAGAAGAGCTTACTACAGAAGAAGAGATATTCCACAGCGTGCGAGCGGGTTCGTAATCCTCATCCATGTTGGACGACCTTGAATAAGCGATTAAGTGTGCTGATCCGTTTCTTTCGCCCCCTGCCCCAGCCTTGAAGGATTTCACCGACGTCGAAAAGGTTCTTACAAAGGCAAGCTGAACGTCGGTTCAAACTCACATGTACAAACATTTTGCTAATTGAATGTAGATGGTCACACTGAGCAGAAAATTTACAATAGCCGAGGTAGAAGAGCACCTCAATCGTATCTTGATGGTCAAAAAGTTCCTCGAGTCCATCCCGCCGCTTCATCAGGCACTTTCTGCATGCAGGAGTCCATTGTTGCTCAAAATTCGCGATCTTTGCGACCCAAGCGTATCCGATCCCATCTTACTCAACATAAAAACTATAATAGAAGAGGACGTCACTGTCATGACGACACCACTCGATATGCGAAATGCAAGAACATTTGCCGTCAAGGCTGGCATAAGCGGCATGCTCGATGTCGCTCGCCAGACGTATAAAGAGCTCACAGAGGAAATCCATGTTCATGTGGAAGACATTGAAAGTGAGAACTGTCCTACCGGAATGGGAGGCATGGCTTTTCTTTTCTTCATTCTTCATTCCTTCACTTTTTTGTTACGTCTCACTGAAATTTATGCTCAGAAGATCTTGGAATGTCAATAACCCTGAAATTCGACAATGGTCGAAAGTACTGGCTGAGCGTTAAAAGTGTGGACCGCGATTCCAGTCAGATACCCTCCGTTTTTATCAACGTGGTCGGCAAAAAGAGCGGCATCGAATGCCAAACGATGCAGCTGATTAAACTCAACGGTCGACTTTCCGAAACATCCAATGAAATCGTCGCACGCAGTGATGCCATTATTCAAGACTTGATCATAATGCTCAGAGGGTCGGCAGCCCAGCTATTTAGACTGTGCGAGTCTGTGGCGCTTCTTGACATGGTCGCATCATTCGCGCACCTCTCGATCATGAGAGACTATGTCAGACCAGATTTCAGGGGTACATTTGCCCTGAAGGCGGCAAGACATCCGATATTGGACAAGGTATTTCATTTCCCTCTGAATTCCAGTCCCGTACAGATTCCCTTGTGTCAAAAAAAAATGAAACAGACGGAATTTGACTGAGAAAAAAGTGTAGATAATGTATGAGGATTTTGTGCCAAATGACTACTATGCGTCGGAGCAAAATTGCTTCCATATAGTCACGGGATGCAACATGGCGGGAAAGAGTATATACATTAAAGCTGCGGCAATGTTGCAAATCATGGCGCAGGTTGGATGTTTTGTGCCCGCCGCGTATGCGTCCTTTTCACTCATCCACAACATCTTTGCGCGAGTCTCGCTCTGTGACAATCTAGAGGCGAACCTTTCTACGTTTTCCTTGGAGATGAGAGAAATGGCGTTTATCCTGAGAAATGTGGACGACAAAAGCTTGGTGATAATTGATGAGCTGGGCAGAGGAACCAGCACAAGAGATGGGCTGGCGATTGCGATTGCCATGTCGGAGGCGTTGATCCAGTCCAAGGCGTTTGTTTGGTTTGCCACACACTTTGTGGACCTTGTCCATGTGTTTAAAGACCGTCCTGGCGTGGTCAGCCTTCACCTGGCATCGGAACGAAGGACATCAGATGATGGGTTGCCACGACTAGCCATGTTGTACAAGGCGACGAAGGGTATGGTCGACACAACGGAGCACTATGGTATCGAACTGGCAAGGTCTATTGGGTTTCCTGAAGAGTTTACGCGACGTGCAGAAGAAGTGGCTAACGACATCAGGCGGCGTAAAGAGCAGAATCGGCAGAACTCTGAGACTCGCAATGTCTTGGCTCGTCGCAAGTTGGTGCTCAACCTGTACGAAACTCTCAAGCAAGCAGCACAGCACGGAGACGATGCCGTCTTGCCGGGGTATTTGAAAAGCCTCCAGGAAGAATTTATCTTGCGGATGAATGAGTTGAGCGTATCATCGTCGACGTGAGTTTGTGAGGAGGAAGGAAGTTTCGAAGGACATGTCGTATATGCTGGTTGTGGTTGCTTGGGTTTTCTGGCTTTGCTTGGCGTTGCTGCGAGAGAATTTGACGCACAAGAGTGTGATGTATTGCAATTGAGAATTGATATATATTTATGCGGTCGAAGCGTAATGCGACAACTCGTCGTTGTGCATAATGGCGGGTACTTGACTAGGAAGTCGGTAGGTAAGAAAGCATCCTGCGTGATACGCTACTCCTCACAATGTGTACCTGTTTATGTATATAAGTAAGGTTATATAGCTAATTGCAAAAAATTCCTAGATATCCCGATGGCCGTGCACACCGGATGCTACCCCGCGGGCGAGCCCTTGTTCAAACGTGGCACAACGGCCAATGAAGGTTATTTGAAACTCTAAATGGGAAGGAGAACCGAACCCTAAGGCGGGGGCACTTCCGAGTCCCGCGTTCTTTTTTTTTCTCTCGTTTTCCTTTTTCAAAAAAAATAAAATAAAATAAAAAATAAACATCGACAACAAGGAATAAAACACACCCAGCCACAAACCTCTCGGTACATTGCCCCGCGAGATCCAGAATGGACACACCAACACCAACACCAGCAGCGCCAACCCCATCAATGGACCACCCCCGGCACAGCTTCCTCTTTGGCCAACACATTACGCACTCGCTGTCGCCCTTCCTCCACCAACTCATCTACGACGAGCTAGGCCTGCCGTGGCGCCAGGTCCTGCTAGAGTCAAGCGACGCGGCAGCATTTGTGCGCCTGGTGCGCGACGACCCGTCCTGCTACGGCGCGTCAGTCACCATGCCCAACAAGGTAGCCGTGCTGGAGCACCTGGACGAACTGACGGCCGAGTGCCGCGCCGTGGGAGCCTGCAACACGGTCTATGTGCGGGAGGAGCAGCAGCGGCAGAGCAAGGGCCAGGGCAAGGGGACCCCCGCGCGGCGCATCCTGTGCGGCACCAACACCGACGTGGTGGGCATCCGGGAGGCCCTGCGTCGCAGCATCCCCCCGGCCCACCTGCAGCGCCTGGTACAAGCCCGGCCGGCCCTCGTCATCGGCGGCGGCGGCGCAGCCCGCAGCGCCGTGTACGCCCTCCGTCGGTGGCTGCCCGTCGGGGAGATCTACCTGGTCAACCGGCACGACGAGGAAGTGCGCTCTCTGATGGCGGATTGTCGCCGCGGCGGGTACGGCACCTCGCTGCGGCATGTGGCCACGGTGGAGGAGGCGCGCCGGCCGGACACGCTGCCTCCGGGGGTGGTGGTCTCGTGTGTGCCGGACGTGGAGCCCCAGACCGAGGGGGAGCT
Source organism: Claviceps digitariae (assembly GCA_018360205.1). Taxonomy (NCBI): domain Eukaryota; kingdom Fungi; phylum Ascomycota; class Sordariomycetes; order Hypocreales; family Clavicipitaceae; genus Claviceps; species Claviceps digitariae. The sequence continues at coordinate 18,225 of SRPT01000016.1, forward strand.
CTGCGCGTGGCGCATCATTGAGGCGTTGCTGTGTCGGGGTGTAATACACAGACAGACAGATGTACATTCAGAAGCAGACACACAGACAGATGCACCAGGCCTCGTCCTCGACATGGCCTACCACCCCACGCCCTACACGCGGCTCATCAACCTGGCATCCCGTCAGGGCTGGCACGTCATCCTGGGCACCGAGCCCGCCATATGGCAAGGCCTCGAGCAGGACCGGTACTGGACGGGCGTGCCGGTCGAGGAGATGCCGCTGCGGAGGGTGCAGGATGGGATGCGGGAAAGGGTGGGGGGAGGACCCAGGGGTATGAAGGAGGGGTGAAGAGCACATATGTGTGTACATGTATACATGAGAATATGTTTATATGTAAGCTCAAGACTAAAAACTAAACAGAAAAGATGAAAGAAAAGAGCTGGAGGAAAAGCTCTAGAAAGTGTAGAAAATGCTAGAAAATGCTAAAAAGAAATGCTAAAAAGAAATGCTAAAAAGAAATGCTAAAAAGAAATGCTAAAAAGAAATACTAAAAAGAAATACTAAAAAGAAATACTAAAAAGAAATACTAAAAAGAAATACTAAAAAGAAATACTAAAAAGAAATACTAAAAAGAAATGCTAAAAAGAAATGCTAAAAAGAAATGCTAAAAAGAAATGCTAAAAAGAAATGCTAAAAAGAAATGCTAAAAAGAAATGCTAAAAAGAAATATTAAAAAGAAATACTAAAAAGAAATGCTAAAAAGAAATATTAAAAAGAAATACTAAAAAGAAATACTAAAAAGAAATACTAAAAAGAAATACTAAAAAGAAATATAAAAAATGCTATAAAACCCTAATAGAAAAAAAACCTAAAAAAAAAGTTAAATAAAAGGCTAAAAAAAAACCCTATAAACCATAAAAAGTTAAAAAAAAGCGTGTAAGCATGCTAGTTTGCATCAATTATTCGTTTACAGACACACACACACACACACAAATATACATGCATGAACATGTCAACACAAGTGCCCAACATCCCTAAAACTCTACTATTAACCCAAACCACCCACCACTCACACGTCTTGAAGCAGGTTTTTGTTTGCACCTCCTTTTCCTTTCCTTCAAGGGCCGTTTATTTGTTGCTCGTCTCGCGCATTCGTCACGTCACGTCATGTCGTGTCGTCATCTCATCTCGCATCTCAGTCTCACCACTCCTATCTGCAAACCCAGCACCCGTACGCACCCATTTTCATAGCCCATCCTGTATGCATGTCATCATCGTACGCTTCCACATAGCACAAACAAGGCCCTTTAGCAATCATCTTCTTTTATTTCTTCTTTTTAAAAAAGAACAAAAGAAAAACGACAAAAAAAAAAGAACAGAACAGAACAGAACAGAACAAAAAGGGTCATGTTTAAAATACACACTTGCATTCCCGTCCCGTGGTATAGTTCACCCCCTTCACATCAAAGCCAAAGTCCCTTTTCTACCTAGACCGGTCGAGAGTATCCGTCCCAACACCATAGTCCTTTTCTTCCTAGACCAGTCGAGACCATCCCAGGCCCGTCCAACCCATGAATCATGACAAAATAAGTACCCCAACGCCCCTGCTCCTGCGCACAAACTCCAGAAGCCGAACCAAAAATCACGGAGCGGAAAGGGAAAAAAAAAAAAACATCTGACCAACGCGGCGATGCGTATGCTTCCTTCAAATCCCTTGTGGGGCTTGTATACGACTTGACGTTTTTTTGTCGAGGAGGACCCCTCCCACAAAGTGTCGAGCACTAGCAAACCCCTTTTTTGGGGGGCCAAGCCTGGGATATCGAGGCAGATCAATTGGGCTGCATCGCTCGCGTGTGTCGAATGCTGAATTAGTGATTACATGTCTCTGCTATGGTTGTACTTTGCAACCAAGAGCAGACTTTTGCGATCATGCGGCGCATATTCATCCCTCGTGAAGAAAACAGAATCATCATTGACCAACCCCAAAAAAAAAAGAAATAAGAAAAAAATCAAATTAAAAAAGGAGTTCGTCTCCCCGTCTTATTCCTTCTTATTCTTCTTTATCGGATTGCCAGCCTCGTCAACCAGCCCCTTGGCGCGCATCACTTTGAGCGCATCATGGAGAGGATCGAGGCGAGGGTCCGGGGCCCTGTGCGAGCCGAAATAGCTGTCGGCCCAGGTAAAGTATTGACCGTAGTTGACAGTAAAGTAAATGTGGTGAAGAGTGTGATGCGCAGGGCTGTTGATGTATTTTTCGACCCAGTGACCGGTGAACATGTCGCCGTCGTGAATCAGGATGGTCCAGATTTGCACGGCCACGAAGAGGACCAAGTACAGATATCGTTGGATCGGGCAGATGAAGGGAAACAGGCTGTGGCCATGAAGTTAGTTTAACATAAAGAGAGATAGAGAGAGAGAAAGAGAGTAAAAAAAAAAGAAAAGAAAGAAAAAAGATTTTTTTTAAAAAAAAAAATAAGTCACAACGGCGCACTCACTGATATGGAAGAGACTGGACATAACCATCAATCGGGTGAAAGGCCAAAGCAGCCCAGGGTGTCGGGACTATTTATTCGTCTGTATAAGCATTTTGTTCTGTTCTTGCTTCCACCGCAGCCGGGCAATACATGCCGCGGAGACTCAACTCACCAATCCATTTGTGATGCGGCTTGTGGATGTACTTGTACACACTCGGGTGGTGCTCAAGCCGATGAATCCAGTAAATAGTAATGTCGTTGAAGCCCATGTAAAGCACCGACGAGATCAACAGCCACGCATACCCGTATTGGTCTGCATCGGCATACAGCAAGCTCTTGCCCCGAACCTCGGCCAGAAACCACGGCAGAGTGAGGATGTTGATGAAAGGAACGGCGGCCAGCGACGACTTAATCTCCTGGCGGACCTGGTTCTTCAGAAATCGGGGATGGTACTCGAGGCGGCGGTCGAAGATGAAGTAGTATGACAGGGCGCTGAAGAAGAAGTACAGCGAGGTGGCTCCCAGCTGGGTGACGATCAGAATGGACACAATCTGGCGGTAAATGTTGTCTCGCGGCCAGAGGGACTCGGGGTCGGTGCTCGAGGAGGAGGAACTGGTGGTGAAGTCGGGGTACGAGGCATTGCCAAGGTAGGCGGCAGCGGCGGCGGCGGCGGCAGGATGGGGGCGAGGGAGGGCCCAGGCGTATAGCTTGTCGAAAGCGAGGGGATCGAGAAGCTCGAGAGCCGCGTCCATGGTGAAAGGGTGAAGGCGCAGACCACGATGAGTGGTTTGTGAGTTGGCCGGGCTTTCTTGCTTTCTTGCTTGCTGTGCTCAGAGTTTTGGATGGCGTCGCTGATGCGGGCAAGTTGTGACTGGAGAGAGCAGGGAGTGACTTTGAGTGTGTCTTGAATGTGTGGTGTGTCTGGTGTCTGGTGTCTGGTGCCTGAATTGTTTGGATTGTTTTGTCTGGAATGTGTTTGCTGCAGTTCTGTGCGGCGGCGGGCAGTGCGGCGTCGGACAGTGCGGTGCAACGCAACAAAGTAAGTAAGCTTACGCTGACGAGAGAGAGAAGCTTACAATGAAGACTAGAGGGGGAAGAAAGCGAAGAGGGGGGGGTGTCTGGCCTCGCTTGGTTGGTCGGTTGGTTCTGGTGCCGGCCGAAGGAAAAAAAAGCATTCCGATCCCAACAAGTCAGCTCTGGTCTGGTCTGATCTGGTCCGGCCTGGTCAGATCTAGGATCTAGTCAGGTCTGCGCTGGTCTGCGCTGGTCTGCGCTGCCCTTTGGTCATTCACACGCCGGCCAAGTCTGCCACCGGCAACCAGCGCCCCGCTTTTTGTCATTTCCTTGCCTCCTTCCCTCGTCTCTCGTTGCATCTGTCGGGACATTTGCGCGCCATGACGCCACAAGACCGAGAAATCCCCTGACCTAACCACCTGCCAAGGGGACATGGTCAGAAACCCGTCTTTTTTTGACCGTCTTTTCCATCTTGTGCGTCTTTGTCATCCGTTGAAGCATGCCCTTTTTTTTTTTTTTTTAAACAAAAGAAAAAAGAAAAAAAAAATCTCAACAAATACATACAAAGCGCCATGCATGTCTGGGCAGAGTGAAACAGCAGCAGAATACCCGCGCGCGCATACATGCACTTTTTTGATCGGGAAAGGGCTGGGCTGGCCACTCACTGCATTTCTTCTGAGGCCCTTTGATCTAATATTGTTCTATTTTCCTTTCTGTATAAATACGCTCAAGATCGCCCCTCACTCGCATGTTGGCACAATTCTCCGCCGTAGCGTTGCAGTGCACCTGGGGCGCACCAATGTCAGATTCTGTCGCGCATCATCCGTCCTGCCAGCCTACCAATACTGATATTATCCCACGAGACAGCCACGTCCACAGCCCTCGGTTGATGCATTGACTTTGGCTTTTGCCGTCTTTTTTTTTTTTTCTTGTCGTGTCGTCCACGGCTTGTGAGTTTGCCGGAAAGAAAATTGGGCTCGCTCCTCCCGCCCTGCTAAAATCCGCCGCCGCCCCCCCCCCTGGCAGACCTGTGGGGCGGGCCGGACATTTTTGCTCAACACAAACCTGGTCGAATGCGTCATCCTATACTAGGCGCCTGTACCTAGGAGTCGACAGGGGAGCCTCGTACCTGGTAGCTGTCTAATTTCAGTGCTTGTTTTATTGTCCTGCGGTGTTCTATTGTTTTGCTTGCTGGATTGCATGTACGTGCGCAGCCGGACAGCCTGCGATGCAGCAAAGCTCAAAGCTCGTCGCAGCCAGACTTCCCCGAAATGGATACTGCGCCTGCACCGACTCGGAAAGCTGCTATCCGAAATGCGCGGCCCCTTTTTGCGGGTTGCGCCACTCAGGGGTGGCGTTGGTGTTGGTTGGCCCGTCACAATGGCCAGGTGAGATTATGGTGCTACCTCAGGTCAGCTGCCATATCAAATCTTGGTTGTTGCTTTTTTTTTTCCTTTTTTTCCTTTTTTTTTCTTTTTTTTTTTTTTTTTTTTCTTTTTTTCTTTTTTTCCTTTTGGAGGCATACTGTATGTGGATGCATCAACCCTGATTGGTCTGCGTCTGCTCTATTGCGGGGCGGCAACAAAGCCCTCGGCTCGGAAGTTGACACGCATTTCGTCCGATCCGACAGCGTATTTCTACCCCTGACTGAGTGCGGTAAGGCGTCAACTGGATCGCGGACCCACCGAACCGCCCATACTTGTAGGGGTTTCATCCTCCTCTTCATACTTGGGGGGGAAATGCGACACCTTCGATCCCCTTCATCGCGTCTGTAGTCGCCTATTTCTCATATTGGAGTAGATAATCGAGATCTCTGTATACTTTGCGTAGGATATTGAAGATCAGGCTATACGTATCTCTATGTACTGACTCCTTATTAATGCATGTGCAAGGTATCTTTAATGCATCAAGTAAGCAAGTAGGTTCTGACTAAACCATAAAGTGGACCAGTACGAGGTGTAGCCTCGTAGGCAGATAATGGCATTTCTCTACCAATTTAACCATTTTTAAGCCTTTACGTCATGGATCAATATAACCTTACCTGGCCCAGGCGGCGCCTTATGGCTGTCAATGCGATCGATCGTTTGCCTGACGCTCCAACTTCTTCATTTTAGGCAAAAAAGAACAATGACGAAAAACCCAAATCACGATGCAGCATCCTGCTCCATTGATGTTGGTTTCTCTCCCTCACAGCACGACTCACTGGAAAATCTTTTCGTCTCTACGTGCGACAAGTCAAGACTTGCTACAACAACTATTCAAAAACATTTTGATTCGCAAGGACGCGCATCATCGGATCGGACATCAATTCGCCGCCGTCATAAACGCCGCTCCGCAGGCTGGGGACCGAAAGCTCCATATCGCGGCTTACCGAAGACAACAACGTCCCGCATCCCCTACGCCGAGCATACTGTTGTGTGGCACTCTTGGCCACGAATACGCACACACAATGTATGCGTATACGCGACCTCTTTTGTTGTGCTCATTGCAGCATTAATGTGAGGTTTTCCATGGCATGATTGTGCAATCAACACAAGCAGCTCGGAGATTGGGGCCAGCTCCGGACACACCACATGTACCGGTCCTGTACATATGTATGCATATTGCGCACAAGGCTCCGTCTCTGGCCGATGAATAATCTGACGTCTCATGCCTGAGCTTGTTGGATCGCGCCGCACCAAAAAATGGAAGCCCAAACTATGACGCACAATTGTTCCGGCAACCAGACTGGCAGCGACCTCCACATTGAGCCTGGATCACAATCCTTGACGAAAGCTTCCTTCCATTGTCGGGACCCGGAAACACGCAAATTCCCGGCACAGCCTTAACAAATATTCCATCGCGCAGGTGAACAAATCGCCCCGCTTTATGAATACGCTTATCGTCATTTCATCTAATCAAACTCCACAGTCGCCCTCGAACATCTCGCCGAGGTCGCAACCGGGCTCAAATCCCAGGTTCGTTATAAATCGCGCGTCCATCTCCATGGTATCCGTATAACGAGCCGACCCCAGATCCTCAAACAAGGCGCCATAATCGAAATTTTGATTGATCCGATGACCACCAGAAAACGCCAGATGAGTACTGACTCTTCCGCCGCCAGCGGCTTGGGCGGCCGGGGGCATGGTGACGTGAGCTGCGTAGCCAGGATTCGGAACCGCGGATCGTTGATACCCGAAGCCGCGAGAGTGCGCCGCGGCGTGTTTATTCCCCCCGGCTGAACCACTCTGCCTAAAAGGTCCACCCGGGGAGGATCCAGGTCCAGGGTGAGAGATCGGACGAGCTTCGATCTCGAAGGTCTGGCTTGTGCCTGCTGCGCCTTGTTTCGATATCATCGCTTTCCGCGGTATCAAATCTTCTTCTTGTCGTTGCTGTCGTTGCCGTCGTTGCTGATGCTGCTGCTGCTGAAGTAGCTCCTCTGCATCAAAACTAGACTCTGGACCATCTTGCCATATGTCGTGCAGATTGTGTACCGCTGAGTGCCAGCTGCTCTGCTCGGCGTCACTCAAATCACTCATTGCTGCGCGTTGTTGCAAAATTTGAAGAAGCAGGGACACTACAGGCGGCGTCCGGGCTGCACCAAAGTTGGCAAAACACGACTCTATTGTCTCGAGAAAGCCAGAGAGAAGCGACGAGCGGAGATGCGAGGCCACCTCCATGGTTACTGTCAGGAAGAGCAGCTTGATGAGAAATGCCGAGGGCATGATTGGAGTCGGGCAGCTGGACACAATCGAGTTGCAGTAGTTGAAGCGAGCGTCGAGCATCTGTGCCAGATCCTCGAGACCCATTGGTCTTGTTCGTTGTCTGTCGCGGGCCCGTAGTTTTGGATACACGATTCTATGGAAAACTGTAGTTAATGCGTATAATTGCGTCAGCGTGTGAATCGGCTCCATCGTTTGAGACGACGCAACCGCTTGCGAAAAGTGCTTAGCCGAACCATCGCTTGGCACTGACTGCCAGATCTGATCAAAACCTGTAAATTCGGCCGTTGATCGACGGATATTGCTCGCTAGATCACAAACGTCTGTTACCGCGTGCTGATTTATGGACAAAGACGTCAACGTATCAAGTAGTGAACATGCAATCGCTGCCGTATCGAGCTGTATCCTGTCTAAATCGTGGAGATCGCAGGACATGCAGGGTTGGCCGTCACCGCTGAACTGAAGCCGTTTCAGTAGCCGCGCAGCCTTTCCAAGGAGCAAAGAAGCCGGGAAGATTTCTCCCCTCCCGATGAGAATGGCCGAGTGGAGAATGGTTGCGCTGGTGTTGTGAAGATCGAATGTTTTATCGTCGTCAGGTACGAGGCTACGGGCAACACGAAAGATATATGACGCGCTAAATTCCAATGAACACATGTATTCTGAATATGGTGCATCCTGGAAAGCCGCAATGGCCAATGCAGCCCATAGCTCGGAATGCCTTGAGTATACCGAGCGGTCACCATCAAAATCAACGTGTACGCCGCTGACACCGTAGGAAGTCGCGAGAGAGCGCAACGCTTCCGGACACACAACTGGCAACCAACAGTGCGTATACGATACGAAGACGGCCATCAGGCGCTCCCAATGCGGTGGGAGTTTCAATACAGTACAAAAAGCTCTGTCTGAGCCTGGTGTGTCCGTAGAATCTTGCATTGTATTGGTCGTCAAACCAGTGACGAGTCTTGAGTTGGAAGAGCCGCCTCCGTCGCGAGGGAACCCAGGGCGATCGCTTTTAGCAGCAACTTGTTCATTATCAGAACTATCTGACGGTACAGTCTGGGTATCGGCCAAAAGAGTATCAATCGCTTTGCGGATCCGGGTCTCGTTCCAGACCTTTTGTAGGTAATGGCCCGCACTGCCCTTGCCGAGCAGAGCGCGCGCCTCGCGGCCTGACGCCGGCTGAGCCAGCAGCCGGAAAAGAGCATGTTCGGATTCGGGTATTTGGTCGAAAAGCCATGCCAAAGACAGCTCGATTGTTCGCAGATAGCCGGTTTGGACGCCTCTTTTCTTTGTGGCAGGCGTGTACGAACAAGGACGATCTAGCGCCATGCAAGTGCCGCACCGAGGTCTCGCCCCATCGCATTTTTCTCGAGCAGCACGGCAAGCATCGCAAGCCAAAGAGACGCGTCGCTTCTTGGGTTTTCCATTGTCTCCCAGGTCGTTTAAAGATGTCGTTGTGCCCCGAGCTTGCCGTTTCTGCGGCATCGTGAGCTACAAAAACAAAGACAAGATCGTGAAGTCCCTCGACGTGAATCCTCGGCTCAAGACGAGGGTATAACCCAGACGGTCAAGGACAGATACCGGCCCATTTTCAACGGACGAGCAGTCAGACACGGAGAGGTGGGGGATTACAGTCAATGTTGAGACCGTGAGCCATGGTTTTTTTTTTTTTTTGTTTCTTTGTTTCGGAGCAGTTGAGCACTCGAGGATCAAGGACTCGAGTCCCCTTGGGTTGCAAATGCTGCCGAATCCATTGCCGTGGCCCGTCGCCGCTCACGACTGCACGAGTGCTTGCGATTGGCCACAGATGAAGCTCTGAGTGGCATTGAGAATATTTGACAAGAGGAGGTTTGCCGGTGGCAAAGCGGGTAAGCACTTATCCAAGTCAGGGGTGGGGGGGGGGTGCCTGGAGACTAGCGAGGCTAGCGTGGCGAGCGGGGCTAACGGAGCTCCTTCCGCAGTCTCTTCAATCCTGTCAGTCTGTCACTCCCTCCTGCCTGTCATCCTGCCTGTCACTCCTGCCACTTCAGTGTGTCGGTCTGTTATCTCGTCACTCCTGCCACTCTCGTCATTACCACCCCTCCTTTCACTCCTTCTGGCACTTTTTCTTACACTCCGCGAGTCCGTAAGGCATCGGCGCCAGCTGGGTGAGCAGTCACCGACTAGCACTGCTCACTCCTGCCGACTTACTCCTGCCGACTTACTCCTGCCGAACTCGCTCCTGTCGACTCACTCCTGCCGACTCACTCCTGCCAACTGACTCCTGCCTCACTCCTGCTTCGACTTTGCGACATCCTGACATCATGCTATCCTGCAGCTCGTTTCTTCATGGCAAAAATTACGTCTAGAGTCTGCACTTCCGAATCTCCTTCGTCCTGAGCTGTTCAATATGGGCTGATCAACTCGCTCTCCGGCTATCCCGGCTTCTGTCAGCGTCCTTAGCTTCTTCTTTCCTCGCCGAGTCTTCAGCACGGCTGGTGGCAAACGGTCCGCAGGCACGGTCATGGACGACGAGCAACTACCCCATTAAGAACATTGAAAACATTAGGCAGATTGGGATCGCGGGTTGGAGGACCTGGAGCGAGGTGTCGGTCTTCAGTCGCTTCTGTGAATTTGAGCCATGTCCCTGCTGCAGCTCCGTCTCCCACTCTCCTGCAGCCAGTCTAATGGCAGGATTCCAAAGTGTACCGTGAAAGCATCCATTGTCATGGTTGACGTCCGAGCCGCTGGAAAGACTACCTTGGCAATCATGGCAGCCTCTGCATTGAAGAGGATCGTCGACCAGGAGGCCGCGTTTCAGCGAGCCACGGGCCTTCCGGCCAGGCATACAGCAAGATCCATGGCACCACTCAGTTTCGGACCAGACAGGGCGAGGTCTTCAAAAGCATTCTACGAGGCCTTGACAGCGTCTGTATACTCGTATGCTCGTGGATGAAAGGCCGTGTCCAGGGACTCTTGTGCCAGTCAGCCACCACGAATCCCGTTGTCCGTGTCATGCGAAGCCAAGACGCAATACGTGATCGTGTCAGAATACTACCCGAGGCCAAAAGGGTACCCTTCTGGAACATCAGCAATGCTTTTTTCCGAACGTGCTCCAATCTTGAGTTTTTCAACGTCTTGGAGCCCGACCCATCTTATCCTCATTCAATTTTAGGTCCGTTTTCGACAACATCTGCATACTTTTCCGTCGACCTCCTTTCTCACGCGCCCTCTGTAGCTCCCGATATGGTGTCTGTTGATCCAAGACACCCACTTTAGCGGTGCATCCATTGGCCTGCCTTTCAATTCGAGGTTGATTTTATCATCTTGACGGACTCGCTAAGCCCACATGCTTCTGGCCATTGGTGACATGAACACCCTAATACCAATGCGTAATCTCAATAAGGAAGGGTCCGTCCCGACAGGCGCTTTTTCCCGTGGCGTGAAACGGGGGGAATCTGCAAAGGCTCTGTACGGAGAGAACACAGACTGGATAGGAATCCGTGATGAATTAGGACAGGAGTTGGTAAATCTTGCTTGCTTCAGCAGTCATGCTGCTCCGAGTCGCCTTGTAAATCGACCGAATAGTACCGGCCACAACTCTATCCTTGGCCATTCAACGCCGCGTCGGCCGATTGACCACATGGCATAATCAGTCGCGACAAGGGCCGTTACAAATCTTAAAGGCCAAAAACATCCTCTAAACATGGTAACTGCGGCACCAGTGAACAGATTATGCGACCAATTGCATCTCGTGCTACTTGCCCAGCAGGTCAATGAACTCTTTTTTCTTCTTCTTTGTAGCTTACCAGTTCGGCTCTGCCCCATTATCAGCATGATTGGAAGAGGGGTAAGGTAATAAATACTGTGTATGCTGGCCACCACATGCAAGACCTGATTGATATGCCAAGTACAACGTCAGCTTCACATATCATACTACCGTCTCATCGGCGACCCCCCCCCCCCCCCTATAGCTAGGAGACGTTCCCAGAACACGTCATGGTCCTGATCCACGTCCAGGACAGCGCCCAGACGAGCACCATCTCCCACAGGAATAGACAAAAGGATTCCGTCCTGTAGCATGCTATCACATGGTTGCGTGCCTGAATTCTCTGCATAAATTCCTGCAGGATTCACAGGAGTGAGAGGGCTACCATTTTCGACTAGCACATAAACGCACAGCAGCGGATTTTTGAACACACAGCAGCAACTTATGGAACTTTGTACGGAAGCTCGAGCTCATATAATTATTAGAGAAACTATAAAAATACAAATTGACATCCATGGTTCTAAAAAAACTCAGGACCGCTCTAATTCGGCGGGCAGCATTTTTTTGAAGTTGGTACCAATTCCAATCCCTCCCTTATGTTATATTATAAAGTACCTACCTAGTTAGATAATGCCGCATGGTTACTTGAAAACATACAAAGTGTATTGTACATACATATTTGTCTGGCGTTGACAAATATGTGGGACGCGGCCCACGACCAAAAGAAAACACAAAGAAAAATGAAGTGGTATTCCTCTACCATCTTGCTGTTGCTGTTGGTGTTGTTGCTTCTGATGCTTCTGATGCTGATGCTGCTGCTGGTATCGTCGTCATCCTCGTGTCTTGCACACAAGGTCCTTATTATATCACAGCCAGGAACCCAGTCCCCTCCCACCGCGTCTTCGCACCTTCCCCGACGTTGCGACTGATTGCCTCGCTCCAGTGAGCAAGTTCTCTGCCTCTTTCTAAACACATCTCCTAGCTTTCTTCTTCTCCAACTGAGCTGAGTCGTACTGGCCTCACATCTGCCAGACAGCTGTTGCCAGTGCAGGTCCTGTCCCAGTGTTGATACCATCACCGCTTCGCTTCTACAGCCAGGTCCTCCATCTCACCCCCCCCCCTCTCTCCTTCCCCCATGGAGGAAATTGCATGCTCAATATGATGACGCGGAACTCGCCATTTTCTTCCCACTATGCTAGAGTGTCGTGTGCTACTGCCAGTTCAAGGGCCTCCAGAACACGCGAAGATGAAGCATCATGACATCAACCAAAGCTCCTTCTTGAAACATTTCCGTAAGGTATGACAGCAGCAGGTGCTCCGTTCCCATTGCACGACAACTTTCACCAGACGGAGTCTGTCGGGCACCAGTCTGGGAGTCTGGTCCACGTATGGGACTTCGGGGCGGACTCACATGAAGAGTAATATCATCATGGGCCAGTTGTTACGGCTGACGACGCCCACTAGGCTGTCGCTCACTATTCCTTTCTACTATAGAGGGAAATAGCGGCAGCATCTCGTTCCAAGAGGTCCTCCCCTGGGCTGCGACCCTTTTGACTTAATTAATAGTCAAGTTATGTATAACCCAGTAACTGCACTCGGCGCATAAAATAAAAATAAGAAACAGTCTTTTTTTTTCAGTATCTTGATAAGCTTCTTTTCTTTCCTTTTCCGGTCCTACACAAGTATTTCTATTCGCTCTATAGATGACAAACAAAAAGAACAACGCTGCCAACATGCAATATATCATATCATCCGTCTACCCGCCCACGTCGTCTATACGCCCTATACCAAAAGTCCATCTTCATCTACCATCTACCTTTACCTCCCCTGAGAACTCAGCCTCATCGCATTGGCCAATCGATGTCTCGTGCTCTCTTTTCCTCCACCAGCATTGCTCGAGTCGCTCCGCGGCGATGGATCATAGTATCTCTCCATGTCTTCTACGCCTAGTTTCTGGGGCCGCGGGGGAGGTGGCGGCGCCGCCTGGGACGCCATTTCTTCGCGATCCCGCGCCGTCATGTAGAGGTGCTGGTCCCAGTTCTGGCCGGGCTGGTGGCCGAGCGTGCCGTTCGCGTGGCGATGATGCGTCTCCTGGGGCTGGGGATCGGGTCCTCGAGATGACCGGGGGTCGGTGGCGGCGCCTGAGGAGGAGCGGGGGGCACGCTCTTCTTGAAGAGAACGGCGGGGATCAGGCGTTTGGCGATATTGCTGCTGCTGCTGCTGCTGAGATTGTGACTGTGACTGAGACTGAGACTGCCGGTAAGATGTCTGCCTTCTGGGCGGCTGCTCAACATCCTCCTCGTCGTCGTCGCTATCCGACTCCGCCCCGTCTTCGTCTTCCTCATACGAGCGAAGATCACTCCTCATCGCTAGACTGGCACAGATGTTGCGCGCCTCCTCAATTGCCTTCTTCTGCTGCTTGAGCGCAATCCTCCGCTCGCGCGTCTCCTTGTTCTCCGCCGAGATGGACTCAATTGTACCGTCGGGCATCCTCAGAATCTCAATGGGATCAAAGAGTCGCAACATGCCGAGCAGCAGGTGGCGCTCCACAACCTGCGTGATGACATTGCGGGTGAATATCCTGGCGGTGAGGTCGTAGTAGATGAGCATCTTCTCCAACACCTCCTCCGCCTCGGTGTAGGTGCCCCCGTTTTCGGTAGACTCGGCACGCCACTTGCGCAGACGGTCTTCGTACTCGGGATCGTAGGGCTGCACCTCGAGCTCCATGTCGTCGGTCAGGCGGGTGAGTTCCTTTTCTGCCTCCTCGTTGAGGTCCCTCATCTTGACTTCCAGGAAGTGGGAGCGGAGGGGATCGCGCATGCGGGTCGGCCAGACATGGTCAATCACCTCGGCGAGGAACTCGTTACAGATGACGCTCAGGTTGTCCTTGTATTCTTGCGCCAGGACAGGCCAGTTGCGGGAGTAGTCTTGAAAGAGAATGTAGGGCGCCCGTGGGTTGGAGTCCAGCGGCAGCTCGTTGCCTCGAATCTGTCGCAGCAGCGGCTCGACTTCGCGCTGCGCAAAATTCTTCTTGGACTGGTCGCCCACGACGCCCGCGGCCGGCAAGTGTTGACCGTTGATCAAGGTGGAGGCTGCAAAGTTGACCTTGCGGCCCTGTTGTCTGAATAATTTTGAAAACCGCTCACTTTCCTCGCGGGCACGCGCACGCAGCTTGTGAGGCGGCGTCCCCTTGGTGCTGGATTGTCTTGCAAAGAAGTGCTCGCCAAACGGGTTCTTGTAGTTGCCATTCACGGCGGGCGTAACGAGGTTGTTGGACGCCGTGAACAGCTCGCCCATCTCGAAGCGCATCTCCTCAATGGTGTCCTTTGCGGAGCCCATAGCTTTCAGCTGGCCGTCGCACCTCTCCAGGGCCTGCTGGATCTGTCTTCGGAGAGACTTGACGTGCTTCCCAATATGTTTCTGCAGCTGGATGCTCAGCTTGGCGCGCAATGCCGCAACCCCCCACATTTGCGGAGGCAGCGCAGACCAGCGTCCTCGCGTGAAGAAGTCGGCTTCCTTGCGGGCACGATCTTCGGGAGTGAACCACGATTCGCCGGGGCCGGGATTCAGCAGGACGTACCATCCGAGCTTGAAGTGGTTCTCTCGGTCCTTGTTCATGACGACTTCGATGAACTTGTCCTCGAGACCGATGCGTTCCGTCATGTCGGGCTTGGTAAGCACTCCAATGGTGCGCGAGCCTTTGGGGTCGAAATGGCGAGCCTTCTCCAGAATGGGAGCCTGCACGTAATCGTTGTTGCCGCCGATGACGGCCAGTATAATGGTTCGCGGACTCTTCATGTACCGATCAGAAAGCGCCTCAATCGTCTGGATGTCAGCCTCGGACTGATCTCTGTTGGCGACGCGCACAAGCCCGGGCAAGTCCACCAATGTGAGCAGTGGCAAATCCGGCCCGCTCTTCTCCACGACGAGGATATCCCGCGCGGCGAACCGCCCGGGAACATCGCGCGGAGCAATCAAGTGCGTGGCGTCGCGCATCATGCTCTCAAACGACATGTCGCTCGTGACATCGCCGCCGTAGCGCAGCAGGCCGTTCTGTTCATTGTAGGGTCGGTTCTTGTCCGGGATGATGGACACCCTCAGGCTGGCCTCCTTGCTCCGCCGCAGTCGGATCTCGGTCGCAAAGCGCGTGCAGGCGCCGGCGTCTCGGGGAAATGGCGTGCCGGAAATGGCTTCCAAGACGGAGCTCTTGCCCGCAGATTGGTCGCCGACGACGACAATCTGTGGCAGTTTGACATTGTCCAGCTGGGCAAACTGCAACTTGTCAATAAGATCGAGCAGTCCGCGCTGTTCGTCGGCTAGCCCTTGTGTCTCTAATGATGACTCGATCGAGTGAGACATGTCGCGCCTGCGTCTTGATGATGATGATGTAACTGTGTGGTTGTTGTGGTTGTGATGATGTGTACGTGGCGTCGACAACGGCGTGGAACGTCTCGAGGAGGAAGAGGAATTTGCAGATGAGGCATCAGAGTACAAAGAGCCCATATTTTTGACTATACGGGCGAGTCGGGACTGCTGGGCGACTCCGGGGACAAAGGGGCTCAAGTGTGTCGAGAGTCGAGAGAAAGATAAAGAGAGAACAGACGTGGTCCTCGTCTTTTATGCCTGCAGCATGACGTATTGTTCTTTCTGTTTGTTGTTGTTCTGCTCGGGCGGCCGCCGCTGCAACAGTCGTGCGTGGCCGAGCATGGCTGTGCAAGGCGGTGCATGGCTGTGCAAGATAATGGAAGCTAAGCTCAAAGCAGCTTGGTATGACAGAAACACACTTTACAAGTGACGCACGCTGGCTGTGCACTTCTGCAGTGTACTATGGTGTTTATTGTACGGGAGCTAAATGTAACTTCCCTCCTACAACATTAGCCCTTAGCTAATACTATTAGCATACCCACCCTTTGCACACTACTGCCTTAACACCCTATCTTCTAAGGGCAACCTTAACCCCCTCTTCCCTAGCTATAGTAAACCTTATTCCCCTTTAGCTACCTAAAGCTAAGCACTCTAAATATATTACTCCTATAAATACTTAATAAAGTGCTTATAATATCCTATTATATAGTACTTATTAACCTAAACTTTATAATTTCCTAAGCTTATACTTAAAAGCTAAGTAACTTTATTATTCTATTAGTCTATAAGCTAGCAACTACTTTAATGCTATAATAGCTAGGGAAATACTACCTAATAATACTATTTTCTAGTATATAAACTCTACTTTAGTTTTAATTAAATAAAAAGCTAAGAACCTAATTAATAATTATAACTAGTATAAGCTAGCTAAGCTTAATATTTTCTATACTATATATACTACCTTTAACTTTACTATTACTAGCTTTACCTTAGGCCTTATCTTTATATTTACCTATAATTTTAAATATAATTTTCTTTAATACTAAAATACTATTCTTAATAAAAAAAGAGCCCTAGCCTTAATAACTTTAATATATTAGCTTACCTATACCTTAATAGCCTTCTAGCCTACCCTCTCTTTAACTTAAAGTTATATTTTATAACTACCTAAGCCCTTTAAGCGCTAGCTTAAAGTAAAACTTTAAATTATTATCCCTTTAGTAAAAAACCTTTAACTTTTTATTTAACTTAATAAGAATACTTTAGCATAGTAAAAAGACCCTTATATAATTAAGTAGGCTATTACTAAAATAGTAAGAATCCCCTTAGTAAAACTCTCTATAGCTAGCTATATAAAGATAAGTTAGGCCCTTAAGCCTACTAATACTATTATTTATAACTAACTTATAGTAATAATAGTAAGCTAAAGCTTACTTATTAAAGCTACTAAGGTTAACTAATATAAAAATTAGTATATATATATAATTAAAAACTACCCTTAATAGCTTTATAACCTTACTAAAAAGAGTATAAATATTACTAGTGCTATTTATAATAAAATTAAAGCTTAGACTCTTTAATAGCTAATAAATATTTACCCTACTTAATATAATTCTAAGGAAGGCTATATAGTTATTATAATTATTTCTTTTCTTTATTTAATTAAATGCTATTAATACCTCTTTAGTATTAGTTAGCTTATATAGAAAGTATATAAAACTATAGCTTTTTAATAATATAATAGCTACTAAGACTTTCACTTTAGACTTAACTATACCTAGGAATACTAATACCTTTAATATAGCTATACTAATTATTATAACTATATAGTATACTGCCTATCCCTATAGTATATAAACTACCTTAGCCTACACTAAGCTAATAACCTATTATATATAGCTTACCTTTTATAATTAAATAGTTAGTTTATATACCTTAGCTAGTATATAAAAATAGCCTTATATTAGTAGGGAGTAGCTTAATATAAAAGTCTTTATTCTATTAAAATATATAAATTATCTATAGCTAGCTTTAGCCTCCTAGCTCCCTTCCCTTACTTACTAGTATAAGCTAAAGGAGTTCTTTATAACCTAATAAATCTCTCCCTAGTAAAGCTTACTAAAATAATATACACTATAACTAAATACTTAAAACTAAGTATACCTATAGTATATACTAAGTAAGCTACTATAAATATACTAAGTAAATATAAATAAGGGTATAGCTTTCTATACTATTGCTTTATAGCTTATAAAAGTAAAGGAGTTTAATATTATTCTCCTTTAGAAACCTTAAATAAATTATAGAATATAGCTTATAAAAATGCTTATATAACCTAACTATAAGGTTTTCTCTTTAGTATAAACTTAAAAAACCTTTAAGGACTACCCTAAGGTAATAACTTATATTTAAATTAATATTTAGAATATTAAATAAATCTTACTTTTTATTAAAGCTACTAGCTTACTATATATTTAAGCTAATAGTATTTTCTTTATTAATATTTACTATAATAATAGTTAAGATAGTAAGGTACTTAATACTTTAGTTACCTTACCTATCCCCCTATAAGTCCTTATAGCTAGGGACTTTAATACTTACTACTCCTTTTAGTAATTAAAAAGCTAAGCTAATAGTAAGAATACTATATTAGCTAACTAAATAAATAAAAACTAACTATATATTCTTAATAAACCTAGGATTCTAACCTACTAAATAGATAATATTATTAACCTTACTATCTTTAATATTATTAGTACCTTTAGCTAAATTAAAAACTACCTATACTACTTATTAAATTACTTAATAATTTATATTAATCTTTTAGGCCCTAAAAGTAAGGTACTATTAAGACACCTTCCCTATATTTAAATCCCTAAATAGCTTACTTAGTTTATAAAAGTTATTAAAAGTTTAGCCTAAAACCTTTATTAAAACTCTATAAATACTAAGAATTTAGATTTACTTATAGTAAAACTAATAAATACCCTCTTTATAGCTATAAAAATAGCTAAATTATCTATTTAAAAGAAAGCTATTAAATTACCCTAGTAAATAAATAACTATAAAAATACCTATATAGCCCTCTATAGGGCTTATAAACTTAAAAGTATAGTAGGTAGCCTAAATATAGCTATAGTAATAAAGGCCTTCTAAAAAGTAGTATATATAGTAAAGCAAAACTATTAAATAAAGGTTATAGAAAAAATTACTAATTTAAAAAACCTTTACTAAATTATTTAATAAATAAGTAAGTAAAGCTCTTTCTACCCCCTTTTAATTAAGTATAATAAGGAGATATATATTATATTAAAAGCTAAGGCTATAGCCCTTTAGTTAGCTATTTTAAAATACTAAAATACTAGTAATAATATCCCTAACCTATAAATTTTACTCTTAGCACTATAGCTATTTTTTCCTTTTTACTATAAAGTAATTATAAATAAAGCTAAGAAAGCCTATATTAAAGCTAGTAATACTACCTCTAAAGCTAATAAAATAAATATTTAAATACTTAAGGCTACCTAGCTTAGTATTAATTCTTTAGTTTAACTTCTCTATAAAAAATACCTCCTTATTAAATACTACCTCTCTTTATTTAAAACTATAGAAATAGTTATAATTTCTAAAGTTAGTAAATATAACCTTATATAGCCTAAGTCCTAGCACTTTATATCTCTCTTTTTATACTTTAATAAGGGTTTAAAGTAGCTTATAAGCTATTATTTAGCCTATATTATAGTTACCTTATATATACTAGTAGTAAACTAGTTTAGCGCTTTCCTAAGGCATAGTAAGGTAGACTTTACTATAGCCCTTCTTTATAATATTAAAGTAGCCCTATTTAAGGGGTATACTTATATACTAATTACTATAGATATTAAAAGTACTTTTAATACTATTTTTTATAACTAGCTAATTCTATAAGCTTAGGAATAGGGCTAGCCCTTTAGCTTTATATATTAAATAGCCTTCTTTATAGATTATTACTTTACTATAGTTTAGTTTTATAATTATATATTTATAGCTCTCCTACTTAAATATAGGCTACTATAAAGATCCCTAGCTTCTTTAGTTTTTTTTCTACTTTACACTAAGCTAATTTATAAAATTAGTAAGTATTAATAAAAATATAATTATATAAATAATATAGCTATACTTATTCTCTTTTAAAATATTAAAGATATTATTTATAGTATTAATAAGGTATTTAATAAATTTAAGGCCTAGGGTATAAGTAATAGTATATCTTTTAGCTTAAATAAAATAAAGGTTATATACTTTTATAAAGGCTTAGTATAAAATACCCTACCTATTCTATATAGTAGTACTAAGGTCTAGCCTACTATAGCCCTTTAATAGCTTAGTATTTAGTTTAATTAATAACTTACCTTTTATACCTATATATATATATAAATTATAAAGGCAAAGCAAACTATAGGGCTACTAGCTTAGCTTTATAATATAATATAAAGTTTACCCTTATTTTATATAAGGAAAGCTATTACTATAATTATTTTACTATAACTTTTATATACTACTACTATATAGTACCCTAGCTTTAAAGTCCTAGCTACTACTAAAAATAAAGAGAAATAAGTAACCCTTTAAAATAGCTACCTTCTTAAGGAAATAAAAACTATAGTTAAATACTACCTTTAAGCTATTATTTTAGTTTAGAAAACTATACTTATTATAATTCTTTTTTAAAAAGCTAGGGTTCTATTAATTTATTAGCTTTTTATAAAAAAATAATAAATATATTCTATAAGGCTATATATACTTAACTATTATTACCCTCTAACCCCTTATACTTAGAATGCTAATACCCCTTTATACTAGTTTTTTTATTAAGTAATTACTACTAGTATTATATAACTTTATATAACTTAAGATATATAATACTAACTTACTTTAACCTATTTACACTATATATTTAACCTTATAAAATAAGTTCTATACTTTATATTACCCCCCCTAACTCCCTTAGCCCTAAACTTAATATATAGTCTTTTTAAAGAAAATACTATTTATACTTTATACTAAAACCTTTTTATAGCTAATGCTATTATTTATAGTAATAGCTCTAAAGATACTAGGGATAATATTAGTTTTAGCTATATTATATTTTAATAAAGGAAAACTATATTATTTAGTAATAAATAATTAAAGTAAGCTAAGGTTTTTAATACTAAGGTTTAGAGGGCTCTTACTAGTCTTTAAGCTATATTATAACTATAGCTACTCCTAGAAAATATAATAATTCTTTTAAATAATACTATAGCTATTAAGTTAATTATAAGCTAACTCTTTATTTCTTTATAAGCTTAATTACTAAAATTCTCCTAGCTTATATAGCTATATAGTAATATATATATTTAGTAATGCCTAGGGTATTAAAAAGTAGCTAGGAATAAAGCTATAAACTAGCTTATTAAGGTAAGCTACTTAGCATAGGTTTTTACTATATATAGCCTTACTATAGCCTTTACTAAATAATAGGTAAAAAACTACTTTAATAAAGAACTCTTTATTTAGTAGAATACTAATTAGCCTAACTCTTATAGGTAGCTTAACTTATCTATAATATTAAAGCCTACTAAGGAGCTCTATAGTCTCTAATCTCTCCTAGCCTAGCTCTTTATAGCTAGATTAGGCTATAGGGACTTTACTAACTATTATAAGCACTTTAACTACTTAAATATTAAAATAGCTTACTTTTATAGGTAATAAAAATTACTTAATTATTTTTTTTATTACTAAAAAGTTAAAGCTTTATACTATATAAAGCTAGTACTTTCTATAGCTTAAGCTATTACTTTAATAGTAAGTAAAGAGTTCTAAACCTTTTTAAAGCTTATATAGGCTATAAACTTTTATTATAATATTTATACTTAAGCACTACTAAAGGGGCTTTTTTCTATTTTTTTCTTTTTTTTTTCTTTTTTAATTAGTTTTTAGTATATATTACTTTTATATTCTTTCCTTTTTATTCCTAGGCCCTTCCTTTACTACTATAAAGGGCACTAAAGATAGGGGATTTAATAGTTTATTATTATAAAGAGTAAGCTATAGATTTCCTTACTAAATATTATTATACTTAAGTAAGCATAAGTAAAGAATAGCGCTAATACTAAAAACTACTCTATTTTTATATATAGCTTATAGTAATAAAAATATAGAATAAAAATAAAGGGGGGAGTATAAGGGGTTTTAGAGATTTCTATAGCCCTATATAGTGGGTCTGCGTAGCTAATTACCCCCCTTTGCGCACTAGCCCTACACGCCCTTTGCCCAATCGGGACGTCCGGGCGTTAAATACAACAACAACAACAATAACAACAGGAGCCAAATGTTGTGAGCTACTGCTTGTTTCTTTCTATAATATTTTTAGCCCCTTGTTCCGTGCCTCTATGACCCCTGTTTTCATCTCCAGCGGAACCTTTTTTTGCGTGGGATGGCATCCTATCGCACATAAAAAATGGATGTGCACATTACATTAGTAATGTACGTTAGACCCCCTTATATCCCGTGCAACACATCCACGATCAGTGAAGGAGCAACCACCCACGTAGCCTCGCAACCCTCTAATCAGTGGTGTGGGTGACCCAACATCCCCGGGTCCGAGAAAAAGATGATGGCCTCACCATCCACAGAACATGACAAAGGATAACAAGACGTAAGACTCAAGCATACAGATCGCGTACATCACGCGTCTGAATCCACAAGCAAATACCATAAGACCATACCATAAGCCTATCTCCCGAGATCTGTTCTCCTGATCCTGCTTCTTAATCTGCTGCTCCCGGTTCTTCATGTCTAGCTCCGGCCTTTGGAGTGGCGGTGATGTGGTGGCGGCGGCGTTCTTATCCACCGCGCGCTTTAACGTCACCGCCGCAGCAACTTGCGACGCAGCCGCTCGGGCGGTCGCCGCCCCGGTCTGGCGCCGGAGGGCGGAGACGGCGGCGGCCAGCTTGGCTGCGGCCTTCTCCCATTCATGTTTCTCGTTCTTGTTCTGTTGTTTCTCTTTTTCAAGATTTCTCTTGTGGCCTTCCCTCCCTTTTTTTATGATAGTTAGCTTATGAATAGGTTTATTCGAAACAGGCTAAGTGCAATGCGTACAGAGGTTCATCACTAGTTGTCCTATTTTAAAGGCAGTAAAAAAATGCTAAGAAAGATAGCAATTGTTGCCCCCCTCGGGTTAGCGTCTAACGCCGCCTCGAGCAAAGCTGACGCCACCGCGCCTTTTGCCGCGCTGGGCGAGATGGTGGTGGTGGTCGTGGTGATGGTTATGGCGGCGTTGATGATGGCCTTGATGGTGGCGGTGATGGTGCGGGTGGTATGATTGAAACCATCATTGAAAAGTTCGGCGTGTGCTGCTGCCAGACAAGCAAGCAAGTAGCGAGACTGTCAAGAAAGTGAAAGAAAAGAGTGTGGTTATTAGTTTGGACGAAGAGGAAGGAGGACTTGGGCAGCCATAATCTGTTTGTGGAAATCAATGAAACTTATAGCCTGAGTCAATGCGTAAGCTTCCCTGCCTTACGCTTCTTTGCATTCTCGTCAACACTTGGCCTACGCTTGCCTTGCTTGTAAGCGAGCCCCCGCCTTGGCCTCCTTCCTTCTTACCTTACGGTTTCTCTTTGATTCTTTCTTGTCATAGCTGTGCCAGTCAGAACAGCTGCCAGACAATCAGACGGCTGCCCGAGCAGTTGCCCGAGCAGAGCAATCTTCTTTGCAGCTGCCCGCACTGCACTGGAGCATCTAGGAGCAGCTGCACCGGACGAGAATCTCCGGACTGCGACTAGATGGGCTGATTTTTTCTTGCTTGTTCGCTTGATCTCTAGTTCTTTCTAGCCCTTAGATAAGGCAAGAATTATACTCGTCACCACATGGGCATGGCAGTTTCTTTCTTTTTTTTTTTTTGGGGGGGGGGGGGCACACTCACCCTTTGGCCACTTTATACTTGCCATATTGCCAGAAAAAGCTCTCTGCCAAAGCAAGCCCCTTACCACGAATCCTCCTTTGATTTCCAAATGTTTCAATGTGAGACAGGCTCATCCTCGACGCATCAGTGATGTATGTTGATTGAAGGAATCCACCGGCGGAGTTTCGTGCAGGTCCTGGGCTCCTGGAGTGACATGTGCTCTGCCGCAAGTCCGTTGCTTCATGGTTACTCCTAGATTCAACGTCCAGCAAAAGGAACGGTGAAACCAATGGTATCAATTCGTATGGGGGAGCATGAGCATGGGTCGCGAGACTTGGCCATATCAGCGGTATGGAAACTGCTCCAAAATTACCGCTGCGATAGTCGCGAACAATAACACGATGAGAGTTTGCCCAATGTGCACGTTCATGCTTCCAGCTCTTCCCACTCGAATTGAGTTGCCATTTTTGCTGCATCGCAGCAACATCCAACCGTGATATCACTAGATGCAACGGTGGACACAGACTAAGTCGGACAAGTGAACGAAGTTAGTACTCAAGCTCATGATATTTGGTTGGATCTTCCAGGCTTGCTTGCTTACCAGAAGTGGTGCAAGCCCACTTGTCTAAGAGGCGCCAAGATTCTTTCAGATGTGAGATCGTCCAGCACGGCAACGCCGTCTATAAGGTTCGATCTTTCAGAAACAGGCGAGCAGATGTACTTGTGCAAGTAAAGAAGTTTGGCTACGACGACACGGCGTAGAGTTGTAGACGCGACGCAGAAGCGTTGGAAATGTGGCGGCAAAGAAGAAAGACCATGATGACATAGAGTAGTGACGGAAGTCATCCGAGAGAGAGGAGTTTCCAGTCTCGTATCCGGATGAGCGACATGAGTGTTTGTGATGACTTGTTGTTTTTGTTGTTTTTGTTTGTTTGTTGTTGTTTTTTGTTTGCATGGAGGGGATAAAATGGAACTTGTTTGAGGGGACATCTTTTTATACCGGCTGCTGGCAAGGCAAGCTGGTAAAGGGGCTGCTTTTGCTTCACCAAATGATGTGGCTACTAGACCCGGACAAGGTGCGCATAGTAATGAGGCGCCTGACCTACAGACCCGTGGTACCGGGCCAGCCAAGGGACTATGACCTGTCCCGAGGCTGGGTGATGTCCTTCCCATCTCCAGCGGAACCGTTTTTTGCGTGGGATGGCATCCACGGGTGTTATTTTTACGTGATTGGACTCCCTGATTCAACACGTGTTGCCAGTTAAAGCCGTTTTTAACGTGGGTTGGCATCCACGGGGGATATTCAGACACGAAACCGGGGCTTTTGGTCGATCGGCGTGCTCTTGGCGCGAGAATGCCGAGGCCTTGTAGGTACCCCGACGGCCGGCGTCGCGGGAGGTTGGGCGGAGGCTTCGGCCTCGGCCGCTTCAGCCGCTTCAGCCGCTTCGACCGCTTTGACCGCTTCGACCGCTTCGACCACTTTCGCGGCTTCGGCAGTTTTGGCGGCTTTGGCAGCTTTGGCAGCCTCAGCGACTTTAGCAGCTTCGGCGTCGGCAACCTTCCTTCGATCATGCTCCCACTTTCGGATTGCTTGATCCTGAATCTTAAGCGCCAGCTCCTGGCGCTTAAGATCCAGCTCCCGGTCCTGATCCAGCCTCTTAAACGCCAGCTCCTGGCGTTTAAGCTCCAGCTCCTCTTCCTTGAGCCTCAGCTCCTGTGCCTGATCCTCCCTCTTACTCGCCAGCTCCTGGGCTTTGAGCTTGAGCTCCTGGGCTTTGAGCTCGAGCTCCCGGCTCTTATTCTTCCGCTCCGATTGGATGGTCATCACCTCCTCATCGGACTTTTTCTTCTCCACGCCTTTAATATAAAGTTAGTTAATGCTTAACAGACCAATTTAAAAGCTTGCTAAAGGTATTGTGTATACTTTGCTTGCGCCAAGTCATGATCGCCTGGTAGAATACATATAAAATCCCAATAAAGGATGCAACAGTTGTGACAGACTTATGATAGGTCGTCAAGATTACCAGGACGTCGTCCCCTGTCTTTGCAATGGAGGTGGTGGTGGTGGTGGCGGTGGTGGTGGTGGTGATGGTGGTGGTGGTGATGGCGGTGGTGATGCCAGTCTCAAGGGAGAAACCCTCTGTCACTGTTTTTAAACTCATAGTGTTCTTCTTATTTTCGTCGTCGTCGTCGTCGTCGTTGTTGTTGCTGCTGTTGCTGCTATCGTCAGGATGCCAAACTTCTTAAACAAGGTGCTCTTCCATTTTAAGACCTTCCACCTCCCCTGGCTTCTCTCTCCCAAACACAAGGTGAGCTGAGCCGTGCCATTCTGGCATCTGTTAAACAGCTGCTGCTAGCCTGACATCTGTCAGACAGTTGCAAGGATCACTAGATCATCAGACTATTGATCAAGTTGCGAGACTAGTTGCTAAAGAACTTTACTACAGTTGTCTTCTTTGCAGCTGTTCGCACTGCACAGTTGAGCACCTGAACCGGACCACAACCCCCGGAGCGTGACTAGATGGATTGAGGTTGCTTGTTCGATTCTTTGGTCTGCTCTTCCAGAGGTCGGACTAGACTAGACCAGACAATAATTGACTGGTCTGGTCATTGTTCATAACTGACTGACATATCTTGCCTGTTTGTACCAATGGTCATACAACGGCGATTTGTCCTTAAATTACTGCATAAGTAATGATATTCATAAAAAGGTTTAGTATCCAGTAAACAATAAGAACTATTCCACCCTCTGCGCCTACCAGCACTGAAGTGATCCTAGCCGAGAAGCTTTCCACACCTCTCGACAATCCCAGTCATCGATACCTTGGTCATGCGAGAGTTCATACCACTTACTCTCAGGCTCATCTCGACTCGACGTCCATGCCCCTTCGTAGCCGCCATCGTCTTCGCCTTCTGCGCGAGACATGTAGGCAATCCTTCTGGCATTCTCCTTGATTATCGTTTCCCATCTCCCAGCTCTATTTGTCTGACAACGAGGTGTATCACACCAAAGCACATGCTTGTTATGGTTTGTGAAGATTGTGTCTTTATCCATGAGGCTGAGCCAGCCAAGGCTAGTCGGCTTCTGGACTGACCAAGAGTACCGCATAGAGAGCGTGATCTCGCCCAAGAAGTAACACCATATGTAAACAGCACCACAGACTCGACATTCTAGCTCGGTTTGCCTTCCACACTCGCATCCATTATGCGTGGAATCTTGTGTGATAGGTACTCGTCCGGTGTAGCAAATGCAGATGCCAGACTGAATGAAGTCCTGGATTTCTTTGTCGGCAGAGATGTGCTGACACATCCTTTGGCCTCGGAGAGCCTCCTCTACTAAACCGGATAGCGTTTCCTTGACGACAGCCACGGAAGGCTTCATTGAAAATTTCAGGACCGGGAGATCCCACCCGTAGACCAGTTGGAATACTTGTTCGATAGCGCTTCCGGTTCGAAGATCCCACCTATGAGTAGGGAATAATATCAGCCGTGGAAACACTGATCCCTGCTCGAGGTAGCTACGCTTGGGTTGATGGCATCGGTCTGTACATGCAGATGGATAACGGGGCCAATATCTCTCGTCTACACGTAGCTCAATATCGGCCCATGTGATAAATGTGGCCGAATGCTGGTTGCAAAGTGGAACGTGTCCAAGTCGACCAATACAACTTGACTGACCAGAGCTTCCATGATATGCTTTGCTGTCTTTGGGGAAGAACAGTGCGTCTGGATGTTTCTGCTCGCAACCATTGCAATAACGTAACTCTCGCAGGGCCTCCATTTTTTGAGCAACAAGACCAGCTTCTTCAGCCGCAAGACATTCGCTGCAATACCTGTCGTGTTTCAGATGGTGAACAATGGAAGCCTTGTCATGGGCACTCTGCGTTTCCAGGTCAAACGCCATGTGCTTGCCCATCCAAGTGGATTTTTGATGGTAGGCTTTGAACAGCGGTATGTCGAAGAGAGCCCTGAAGATGGATGAAGTCTGACGAAGACAATAGAGGTCTTTAGGGTCCAAGTAAGACATGATGTCCAGTAGTATCTCATTCGGCAAGTCTAGAAGAACGGCGGACCCCAATAGAGTCGCGGAATCTAATGAAACCACGGAATGAAATGAAACCACGGAATGGGTTGAAACCACGGAGTTTAATGGAGTCCCAGGGTCTGATGGAATCGCGGAGTCTTGCATCACCGGGACCGCAGGTGCCCGACTTTTGCGCTTCGAAAAGACGGATCGGAATCGCTTGGAAAGGTTTCTGAGAGCCAAGAAAGATGGCGATGATACTTTCTGCGATGATGCTCCCTGCGATGATGCTTCCTGCGATGATGCTTCCTGCGATGATGCTTCCTGCGATGATGCTTCCTGCGACGATGCTTCCTGCGACGATGTTCTCTCAAAAAGGGCCCGAGTCAGTTTGGATGATGGTGGTGTCAGCTCATATAGCGCCGGTCCATTCGTCCCATGGGGTGTGAACTCGTCAATATTTGAAAACGTGCACCTCGACCAAAGGTCAAACTTAGAAAAATTCCGGAGCAAATATGATTTCTTCGTGTCAATCTCGTATGCGTGAAGCATTGTGAAGAACACGCTGGGTACGAACGGCTTGGGTACAGCCGCCCTGGATATATATGAGAGGGATGCAGATGAAGTGTCGGACCAAGAGGAGGAATCATTCTTCAAGGAGGGAAGCAGGTAGGTATTTGGGGAAGTAGGAGAGTCAGATGAAGGTTTTAGTGAAGAATATAATGAAGAGTCACTTATGGGGGAAAGTGAAGAGGAAGATGAGGAGGAAAATGAAGAGTCAAAAGGGTCATATGACATTTTTGCTGGATTTTAAGAAATGCTTTTTGAAATAAAAAAGATGGTATCGTCTTATGATAGAATAGGGAGAAGACAAAAACAGGATTATCTGCCCGCTATTTATAACTGGGACGTACGTATTTACATGTAAGTCGGCAAGCACATGAGAGTATCTGGCCTGCCGTCTGGTTGGTTGATATTTGATACTTTTATACTTTGTACTTTGCGAGGACTCCGTGCCGCTAATAAGCCGCTAATGCAGCCACAGGCACCCACGTCCCGCCGGGTGTCGTACAGACTCAGTAAGGTAGGTAGTAAGGTATTGCTACTTATGTCAAGTAGATTCATATTCCGGGCTGAGGTGGCATAACTTGCCTTTCACTATTTTGATCTTCACGCGCCGTCAACCACCAACTCCATGCGCATTCACACGCCTGGTACACCCGCGATCCTGATAGCCCCGACAGATCCCTTGATTTATGGTGGTGGCGTGGCCGCACAAGACGCTCGAATCACTGCCCATACGAATCACTTTCCCTGTCAGGTAAGCAGATAAGACACCGCGGTGCCACCGTCCCATGGGCCCGGTATTTGTGCCATGTTGAACCCCATGGTGGGACTAGGTTTCCAAACGTGGCAGTCGCCCGTCTAAGTAAATATAGAAGCTCGGCCGCGGCGCATAAGCGTCCTGTCTGGCGTGCGTGCCCGGCTCGGGTTGTGAACTCGGACTCGGACTCGGAGACGACGCTGTACTAAAACCTGAGGGAAAAAAGAAAGACATTCTAGCAAGATTCAGTAGAAGAGGAAGCTGACGGGGCTTTGTCCTGCCCCTTCTCCCTTGAGACATGCGTCTGAAACGAAACAATGGAACAGATGAAAACAAGTCGTCCCCTCCACGTCATATGGCCGGAGGAATAGCAGAAGGGAAAGAAAAAGTAGGTATATTAGAGTTTTGTTTGAAGTGTATTTGCATGGACTAAGTCGGCTTGAAGAGGCTTCCAAGCCGGGCGGCGGCATGTGGCTTGAATGCGTGCGCTGAAATAGGCAGTGGTGGACGCCAGAACGCGTCGTGTGGAGGATGTGGCATGGCAACAGGTCATGTGCCATTCATTGCAAGATGATGCTGCGCTGTTTGGTCTTTTTTTAAATCTTTCTTAGTTCCGAGTATATGGGCACGTGACGTGGATAGCGTGGACGATTCTGTCAAAGTTTCATGTTTAAGTCACATGCGTATGCGTATATTGCGTAGTACCCTTGCGAAACGGAAGTTACTGCATTAGGCAATGGGGTGTTTGTTCCTCGGAAGCAGTGCCTCCTCGGATCCGAAGCAGACTCACCTGAGACTCGGGGCCGATTCGCCCGAATCTAGGCCACATGGCCTGCAAGCATCATGCAGCGAGGGGCGCGCGCAGACTAATGATGGCTCTGGTCAATGCTCGGAGATAGGCGAGTATCTCTTTGGTTTTGTACTTTATGTATAGCACCTGCCAGTACTCCGGTGACCAACCCCAAAGGACCAGCTGTTGGTGCGTCTGTCATACTTTATGGCAATGTTTTACGAAGGAGCTTCAAATGTCATGATGCTTCATCCTCGCGTATTCTTAAGGCCTTTAGACTGGCAGTCGCATATAACACTCTAGCCTAGACAGGACCTGTAGCTGTCTCGAAAATGTCGGGGAAGGTGCGAAGACGCAGTCAGGGAGAGACTAGGCTCCTGACTGTAAATAGATAAACAAGGACCTTATGTCCACGACACGGGTGTTAGGTGTAGATACGGTAGCTAGGCAAAGGCGATATAGTGACTAGTATATTAACTAAAGCTTGCTTCTTCTAAGAATCCCTTATACATATAGTAGTCTTTTAAGGGCTACTATAAGCAAGAGCGTAACTAAGCATAAGGGAATCTATCCTAATATGCCCTATATTATAAGGACCTTATAATTACCCCTTCCCTTAGGCTAATATCTTAGTAGCATAATACTATATTTCTACCTTTTACTAGCATTTTATAGAGAATGCATAGGTAGCTGTATTATAATATAGCCTTTAGTCCTCTATCTAAACACCTATTTAGTGTCCTTAGTATGTAATTAAAATAAATAATATATATTGCTTATTGCTAGCTAATTAGTAGTCTATTATAGCTATAATATTTACATTATACTATATTTAGTTAAAGTAAATAAATAAGTATATACTCTATATTACCTATAACTTACCTATAATATAAATAATTCCTTACTACTTCTTTAGCTTTATTATATCTTATATTCTCTAACCTTCTCCTTTTCTTTATTTTACCTTAGTCTTCCTTAATAATTATTTAATTAATTATTTACACTCCCTTATTTATTTACTATTATATTACTCCCTCTTTATATTTAGAAGAAAATTATTTTAAAGATATATATATATATATATTATACCTATACTAACTATTAAAACTTTAAGAAAAGCCTACTAACTAAGCCTACTTTTATAGTAATTAATTATTATTTTCTTACTATTCTTATTATTAATAATATTATAAAGTAATTAGTGCACTACTTATAATACTAGGAGTATAATAATAGTTATTTAAGTGTATATATTTATCCTTTCCTTATTAAATTACTAGTAAATGCTAATATTATACTTTTAAGCTAAGCCTATAATATAGAGAGACTAAAAGAATACCTTTATTATATATAAGTAGCTAAGTGCCCTTATTAATGCCTATAAACTAGTGCTAAATCTAAATATAAATATAGAGAACCCTAATGCTAATATTTTTTTTATAATAAAGAAATATATTTTTTCTAAGGAGTAGCGCTAAAATATTGCTTATATATTGCTTATTTTACTATATAGTTTTAACTATATAAAGCAGGCATATTACATTACCTATAGGTTAATTAAGGCTACTAAAACTATTACTATATATATAGTAATATAGTAGTAATTTCTCCTACTAATAGTTTTAATAGAAGGTATAGGTACTATATAATTAGTATATACTAGCAAGCTACTAGCTCTAACTAGTATATTTCCCCCCCCTTTAGTTCCCTTATATAAGTGCTATCCCCCTTTAGTTACCTATTCTTTGCTTATATTTCTTTTATAGAATAATACTAAAAATAAGAATTAGTAAAATGCTATTCTTTTGCATTTATAGCCTAGTAAGGCTAATTATACTACCTAGGTAGTAATAATTATATAGGTTTACTATAGTATAAAGGCAGCAATTTACACTATACTATTCTATATTAGTTATATAGCAGGCATAAGCCTAGCTAACTAGTCTATAGCTACTACTATAGATTTATTTCCTCTAGCTTTCTCTATGCTATAAATAAATATTTCTTCTTTTTTTTTTATAAAATAAAAATATTACTACTGCCTATACATTACTTAGTTGCCTATTTATTACCTATAATTCTTCTTATTCTATTTTTTTTTATAGAAATTTATAATAAGTCTTAGCGCTAAAATATTATCTTCTAGGATTTACTAGTTATATTTACTTAGCTATCCCTTTTATTTTATAAGGAAGTATATACCTTCTTTAGTAATCTTTTTATTCTTAATTTCTTTAACTTTATATTCCTTATCCTTATCTTTTAGGTTTAGGGTTACTATACTTTCCCTACCCTTCTTTCTATTATTCTATAGTTTTAGTAAACTAATATAGAATATATTATAAAGCTTTATATATTTATTTAGTAACTTAAGGCAATATATCTATTTTTCTATAGAGTATAAAATATAGAAGGGTCCTAGGAATCTAGGATTTAGTTTCTTCTTTATATTTTTTACCTATATATTTCTTATAAATAAGAGAACTCTATTACCCTTTTTAAATATTATAAGTTAGTAGTGCTAGTTATAGTACTTAGCTTATAAGTCTACTACTCTTCCCTATACTTCTACTATTTTCTCTTATAATTTATATAATTTCTTTACTTATACTTTTACCTTTAGTATCTCTCTATCTTAAGGGTTACCCTTAATACCTAAGCAAAACTCTAGGTAATACTTAAATAGTGTATAACTAGGAGCTTATTCTATTATCTTATTTACTATATTATTATATATAAATTAGGCTTAGGGTAGTAGCACTAGCTATATAGGCTAATACTCTCCTATAAAATAATATAAATAGTGCTTTAGCACTTAGTTAGTTCTCTCTATTTACCTATTAGTTTAAAGGTAAAACACTATTAATAGCCTTTGCTTAACCTTAGAGTAAAAGTATAAATTACTTTAAAACGCACTTATAAATATAAATCTCTAATTTAATATAATGCCTTTAGTAGCTTTAAATTATAACTTAATCTCTATATAGAATATTTCTATAAGTTTTATAGCATTAAAGTAAGTAGTTATAGGTAGAAATACTATATACTTAGTAAAATAGTCTATAATTATAAGAATTATATCTATCTATTTTCTATTATAAGACCCCTCTAGTAAACCTATAATAAAATCTATAGATATCTTTACCTATAGTTACTATAGTATTAGTAGAGATTTAAAATAGCTATATAGGCAATGCCTTTTTATAACTACCTATTAGTATACTATATAACTTAAGATATAATTTATTATAGCTTACTTTATTACTAGCTAGTAATATACTTAGTGTAAAAGCTTTATAGTTTTATTAATTTTAAAATAACTAGCTAAGAAATTATTATAGTATAGCTATAGAAGCTCCTACTATAGAATAGGCTCTTAAGGAATAACTACTTAGTCTTTATATAGTAAAAGGCTACTTATATTGCATTACTATATCCCTGCCTTTTTACTTTAATTTCTTAAAACTATATCTTTAGTAATTCTCCTAAGGTTTAGGTCCTACTCCTAAGCTTTCTATAGTAATTTAATAAGGGGCTTATATATTTAGTTTTTATAGGGATTAAATAATATAATAGCCTCTTTAACCTTTTAGGTTTTAATATATTAAATATAAGTAATTATTTATAAGAAGTTACCTAGTTCTACCTACTCCTTAGCTAGTATTTTAATAGCTACTTTAGCTATTTAAATAATAGAGTTTTATCTTATAAAACTAGCTTTAGTAGCTAGAATTAATTATATCCTTAAAGGCATTTTACTAAGCTATTATATAAACTTAGGCACTACCTTTAACTCTATATAAAGTAATAATCTTTTCTATAGTTTTAGTAGTATCTCTCTATTTATTAGGGCCTTGCCTTTATAATTAAGCCTTCTTAATAGTATATTTATAGAGTTACTCTTTTTTATATAGTGCTTAATAATAAAATTAAATAGGCTAAGGAATATATACTATTTAGCTTATTAGCTATTAAGCTTATTTTAGTTTATAAAAGTCTATAAATTATAGTAATTTAATAAAACCTCTATAGAATCCTTAACCCCTTTAATATAGTATTACTAGTGCTTAAATAATTTAACTATAGTAAATAGCTCCTAATTAGCTATACTATAGTTTTATTTAATATTAGTAAACTTCTATAACTAAAAGGCTATAGAGTAATATTACCTATTATTATTAGGTTATAAGATAATACTAGCTATTATAAAGGCTAATATATTTATCTTAATATAAATTGCCTAATTTAAATTATAGTATTAAAGGAGAGGTGCCTTCTAAAAGATAGCTTTTAATTATATAAATACTACTTATTCTTTATATTTAAAATAGAACTTACTAAACTAAATACTTTTTTAGCTTTCTTTTATTAGTATATTAAAAGGTGCTATAAAGGTAAAGTATTAATATATAAACTTATAATAAAAGTTATAAAACCTAAGGAATACTTAAATATCCTTAAAACTAGTAGGTTTTTCCTATTATTAGATTATATTTACTCTTTTTTTATTTATTAATATACTATTAATAAATAAAATAAATCTAAGGAATTCTACTAAGTCCTAGTAAAATATATATTTAAAGGGCTTAGTATATAGCTCTATACTTCTTATTTACTCTAGAACTTATTTAATATATATTATATACTTCTTTTAAGTTTTTAAGAAAATAAGGATATTATTTAAATATACTATATAAATAGTATTAATTAGCCTATATAATGCTTAGTGTATATAGCTTTAAAATATTACTAAAGTATTTATTAGTTTAAAAGGTATAATAAGGTATTTATAATGCTTATATTAGGTTTAAAACGCTATTTTTTACTTATCCCCTTTCTTAATATAAATATAATAGTAAGCATTCTTAATATTAATTTTTATAAAGAACTTTACCCTTTAAATATAGTTAAGAATCTTTAAAATTAAGGGTAATATATATTAATTTTTAAGTATAATTTTATTAATTTCTTAATAATCTATATATAGTTAAAAGGTGCTATCCTTTTTTAAAATAAAGAGTATAAAGGCATTAGCAAGGCTTTTTAAGGCCTTTATATAGCTATTTATTAAGTTCTCCTTAAGGTATTTCTATAGAATCTTAAGTTTATTTTAAAATAAAGGGTAAATAGGTCTATAAGGAGGTAATATATTTAGTAGTAAGTTAATTATATAGTCTATCTCTTTCCTAAAGGGGAGTATACTAATATTATCTAATTTAAATATATCTTAAAATATAAATAGTTCTAGAGGTATATTATTAAGGGTTTAAAGTACTTTCCCTTATTCTTTGCCTTCTAAAAATACTACCTTATTATTAGTAAGAATTTATATAGTATACACTATAGCCTTATTTTAGCTTTTCCTTATAAATTAGTAGGGAGTTATTAGTAATATATTTAATTATTAGAGTTTAAACCATTATTTTTATTTATAAAGGGCTAAGTATATTTATTTTATAGCTAGGGTATGTATCCCTATTAGGATTAGGCTTCTTTAAATTCTTAGGTTTTAATTAATAGCTATATATAATAGTATTAGGTCCTTATATTATTTTTAAGAGTTAGTTATAGTTATTAATATATAGTATACCCTATATTATAAAATAGTTAGAGCTCTAATTACTTAGAGTTTAGGGGCTTTAATTATGCTTTATTTAAATCCTTATTATTTTATAAATTCTAAACTAATAATATTAATATTAAAGTATATATTTAAATTAGTAAATATTTAGGTAGTAACTTAGCCCTAAGTAGTAATAAAGATATAGAAATATTACCTAATAGGAAGGTAATAACTAGTAAAGGTAAGGGTAGTTACTTTTACTATTAGGTGTTTTCTAACTAATTTATCTAGGGTTTTAGCGGTTAATTATAGTTATATTAAATATAATTTAGGCTCCTATAATTATAATATTTTTATAGTCTTTAAATAAACTTATTATTTAGGCTAGTTACTAGACTGCTAAGTGCTATACTAAAGTACTAATATAAGCAATAGTGTAGTATACTTTAAGGCTATATATAGAGTGCTTTTTAGGTATTTTCTTTACCTTTTTATTTTGCCTTTTGCTTCTATCTTACTAGTATAGCGTTCTAGAATTACTAAGTAATTTATACTACCTCTTTCCTTATTTTCCTAGTAATAGATATATATAGATTAATATAGTTTTAAAGGTTAGGTAGTAACTTAGTAAAAAAGAGAAGAGCCCTTACCTTTTTACTAGCTTTCTTAAGGTATTTTTTAAGTAAATCTAGGTAGATACTAAAGTTAATAGAACTCTAACCCTTTTATTATTTAGTATTCTCTATTATTATAGCAATTTAGGCCTTTTAATTAGTAAAGTCCTTTAATAGGGTAAGCATTTATTCTTAGAATTTATTCTAGTTATTCTTAAGTTCTTCTTATTAAGTATTTAATTATTTATTAAAGAAATAGTTTTATTTTACCTAATAAAATTAGTATATATAGTTTAAAGTAAAAAGGATTTTATAGTAATTTTAATAGAATTTACACTATACTTTATTAAAGGTATAGATTAAGTTATTAATCTAGATTTTATATCTCTATAGGTTAGTAAGGTAAGTAAGTAGGTTAATATTTTTTACTTTAACTTCTCCTTAGCTATTATTAAATAAATTATTAGTTAAGCAGTAGCATTTAGCCCTCTTTATATTATTTACTTATTATTCTAAAGTAGTAAAAAGCTTTTACTTTTAAGCTTATAGTTTCTTTAGCTTTTTAAGCTACTAAATTTACTTATAAATTGCCTTAGTTTTTTCCTTAAAATTAAGGGGTTTAGGGACTATCTTATTCTAGGCTATAGTAGTAACTATAAAAGTGCTACTAAATATAGTAGCTATAAATTACTAGGTATTTACTAAGGGTTTAAAGGATAAGGAGTCCTTGTGTAAAATAGCTATAGGTTATTAAGTATAAGGCGCTATATTATCTTTAGGTAGCTATAAGGAAGCTTTAGAATTATTAAGTATAGATATAGTAGCTAGGTAAAGGCAATATAGTAACTAGTATATTAACTAAAGCTTGCTTTTTCTAAGAATCCCTTGTATATATAGTAGTCTTTTAAGGGCCACTATAAGCAAGAGCATGACTAAGCATAAGGGAATCCATCCCGATGCGCCCTGTATTGTGAGGACCTCACAACGGGGATGGCGACAAGACTACCGCCGCCGCCGCTGTGCGAAGGACATCACGGCCCTCAAATCCGACGGAAGTTATGGCAATCCGCGAGCTCCCGGCAGGACTGAATCCCGCTCCTCCAGGGTAGGCGCGCTACCTCTGGCGGCATCACTAACAACAAGCGCAAATCATGTTTTCCTGTATATTATAAGATCTTTCTGTACATAATATGATCTAAAAAAAATTCTCTGTCAAACTATGTTTTCCTGTATATTATAGGATCTTTCTGTACATATTATGATCGAACTGTCAAACTTTGTTTTCCTGTATATTATAGGATCTTTCTGTACATAATATGGTCTAAAAAAATTCTCTATCTAACTATGTTTTCCTGTATATCATAAGATCTTTCCGTACATATTATGATCAGAAAAATTCCCTGTTAAACTTTGTTTTCCTGTATATTATAGGATCTTTCTGTACATAATATGATCAAAAAAATCCTCTGTCTAACCGGAACTTTTTATTATAATGTCTTTGTCCATAGTAAAAGAGATCCACTGCTTATCAGATGGTCCAGTGCTGGACGACGGGGGCCCCAGCCACGTCTCCATGATCGTGGCGTCACTCCAAGCCTCAATCAAGGTCCCGACCTCGCCTCCACTCCGCCGAGGCTCGAGCTTGAGCTCTCTTTCTCATTCACCCATCACAACATTGCATCACTGCATCAACATCGCATCGCGCGAGACACGAAAGAAAGAAAAGAACAAAATCGGGCAGTGAAACATTTCGCTTCTTCAAGATTCGCGTCGCCCCCGATGGACATCCAACCCATGGCTCCCGAGAGCTTCAAGTCTCTCATGTCGAGCCAGTCCAAGAGCTCCCAGCTCCAGGTTGTGGTTCATCCCGTCGTTCTCTTTGGTCTCTCCGATCATATCTCGCGACATTTCATACGAAGGCAAGGCGGCCCCGTCGTTGGCGCCATTCTTGGTCAGCAAACGGGCCGTGAAATCACCATGGAGCATACTTTTGAATGCCACTTGAGGAAAGCTCCCGAGGTGGACGGTGGCTACCTGCTCGACCAAGAACGATTTGCTTCCAGACTTGAACAAAGTACGTCCATAGTCTATCCGAACCTATTCTCTTCCCCCACCTCCTTATTTTGTTGTTGTCCTGTCTCGTCCTCTGCCTCTGCGCTCTGCTGCTGCTGCTGAGCCAAGAGCAAAGTGCAAAGACACACACACACACACACACACACAAAAGACGAGATTTTGGTCAGTCTTCAAGACTCGCTGACCCCCTGTCACAGTGATTACCGTACACAAGGATCGCAATCTGGATTTCGTGGGCTGGTATGCCCTTGTGTCATCAGCGGGCCCGCAAATCATCGATCTTCCAATCCACAAGCAAATCCTCGACAACTGGAACGATTCGGCCGTCATATTAGGCTTCCACTGTTTAGAAGCAAATGTGAAAGCTGTTGCCGGGAAACCACCCGTCACCATCTACGAGACAATCTACGAGGTTGACGACCGCAAGACTGGCGAGCAAGACGGCGAGGATAAAGTAATGCAGGATGCAGAAGCAACATTGCAACTCCGATTCCGCCCAGTGCCCTACAGTATCGAGACGGACGAAACCGAGCTGATTAGTATGAACTACGTGGCTGCCGGGTCCGGAAACGCCACGTCTGCTTCCATAGGCGTCCGGGACGACCGTACCTCGCAATCAATAGAAGCTTCTGACCAGGAAAAGGGCAAGGGCAAAGGCAAGCGACTTCTAGTAGACGCTGAAACCGACGAGCCCGAAGCTCAGTCTACTGACGTTGGGGCGGTGGAGCTCACGCGAGAGGAAGATGAGATGATTGCCGCTCTAACGGCCAAAGCAAACGCCATCAAGATGCTGCATTCGCGCATTCGTCTTCTTACCGCCTATCTGCAGTGCCTGCCTCCGTCATTTGTCAACGGCCAGACAAGGAGTTCCAGCACTCCAGAAGCCCTGAAGCCTAACCAAATCCCACCCTCGCATTACATTCTCCGCCAGATCCAGGCTCTCGTCAACCGACTCGACCTCATCGTCCCCGCCAACAAGGAAGACTTTGAAGCAGAAATGGAACGAGAAGCCAACAACGTCAATCTGACCAATCTCATGAACAGCATCATGCAGAGCATGAGTGCAGCCAGACAAGTCGGCAAGAAGTTTAGCATTGTAGAATCCACGAGGTTGGCGTCCAGGAAACCTGATGTCCTCGATCCGGCAACATTGGCGTCTCCATCCTCATTTGACATTCGGGTACCGGGGGTGATGTGAAGGGGGGCGTCAGGGCACGGATCCACGGTGTCTGATGCACGGAATATGACCTACTTATGTTATGACGCCGCACGTACAGTACAGTACAGGAGTACAGGAGTACAGGGAAGCCAAGAACAGGAATAGCGAATTACGTGTACATGATTTGGTAGATTAAATCACGGTTTTCTTTCTTTTTCTTTTCTTATCTTTTTTTTCCCTTTTTAAATGAATATATATATATGTGTGTGTTTGTGTGTGTGTATGTGAGAGAGAGAGAGAGGGAGAGAGTGAGTGAGTGAATGCATAAGTGCGTTCTTTATTTCAGAAACCTGGACTGCAGTACACCCCGCTTTATTACTCTACTTACTCCCCGCCTTTTTTGAAACGAAAAAAAAAATAAAAAAAAATAAAAAAAATAAGAGGAAAGTAGAAAATGGAGAAGAAAAAATGTACATGCCACCACAAACACCTGACAGAATGGAAACCCCTCTATATTATATCTACCTACTTGGGCACCCAGGCACCTACATACCTAGGTGCCGATTGGGTATTCGAAACCCCAAGGCGGTCCTAAAACGTGCTGGTTGCCAAACGACTAGCTGCATTTCTGGCATCGATGCGGTCATCATCGTCCTCTTCGTTGAGATCTGCGAGGAGGGGTCTTCCTGCGTTGGTGGCGTCCCTGGTGTCGTCGTTGGCGCCGTCACTCTCCTCGGGGAGTTTGCCCATGAAACTGCCAGAGGTGCTGCGGGTGGCGTCGGAGCGACGGGGGACGCCGCTCCAGGCGTCGCCCTTGGGGCCCTGGCTGGAGGCGAGGCTTGTTCGCCGGACGGCAGTGGTGGGATGGGCTTCGCGGCCCAGACGGCTGAGACCGCCGGATGCGTCGATGGAGCGGATGTCGGGGCGGACGGTCTCGAGGAGGGAGAGGGTGCGACGCTCGGCTTCGATTTCGCGGAGGACGAACTCGCGGATGCTGGCGCGGAGGTCGGCGGCTGTGCGGGCGAACCACTTGCGGCGGTCCTGGATGAGGTTGTGCGTCACCCGATGTGTCTTGGTGTGCAGGGCGGATTCGGCCTGGCGGGCGTCGTCGAGCGCGGTGATGGCCTCGTCGACTTTGTCGCGGCGCACGCTGGAGCTTGCTTTGAGGCGGTCGGCTGCGTTGAGCTTACTTCGCGTCACTTCTTGGGCCTGCAAAAAGTCGCGGATGAGGATCTGGCGGTTGGTAAGGGATTCTTTGACAATGAAGGCGTCCTGCGAGTGGTACTGGAAGGCATCGCCCACGGTGGCGGCCTGGGCGGTGGCCTGGGCGGCGTGGTAGTCGCCCACGGTTTGGATCACGCGGCCCAGTTTCTTGTAGGCATTTGCGAGGCCGGGATGCGGTTCTTGGACGTGCATGGTGCTAAGTTTGACGCCGTAGTCTGACTCCGAGAGGCCGAGTCCTGGTCAAGAGGAAGAACGGTTAGTACTTTTTGGTATGCTGTAGGATGAGCATGGGACTTTTTATGGTGCCGGAATAGTGGAATAGAGTGGTGCTGTGTGTTTATACCTCGCCGTGCTTTCACCATCTTATCTACTTTGTGGCCGGCATCCATTGTCCCCAGGTAGAACAGCTTGACGGTAGGACGCGCATCTGCAAGCTCCGGGGTATCATCAGGGGGAGGAGCGAACTGCTTCAAGATCTTTCTGCGCACTCCCGTAGCTGGCTGTTTCATCTTGACCAGCGGGCTGTAGCCGAAATCACTTTCTACAAAGAGCACCATTTCATCGTCTCTCATCAGAGTCTCGTTGCTGCACGTATAGTTGAACCACCTCTGCATCATGGCCTTGACCCGGTTGTCGTCTTCATCTGTGCCGGCGCCAGCTGCTGTGACAGGAGGCGGTACGGCGGGGACCAGAGCCTCAGGATTGGCAGACACGAGATGTTGTCCAAGTTTGACAAACTCGGAGTGAAGACGTCTGACATCTCGGTATTGCGTTGTTCTGAAGGATGGGAGATTGGTCTTTTTTGAGGGTTCATAAATTCATAAATTAGTCATACGCGATGGGGCGGTATAGTAGACTCGGGACTGTTATGGGCGCAAGACCTACGTGGACGTCGAATCGGAGCACGGGATCCTTTTTCCCTGTTCGCTCGAGGCCTGTGATCTTGGCTTGTAGTTTAAATTGAGATCGCGGCTGAGGCGCAGGCTGTTGTTGTTGTTGCTGCTGGGCCGGCGGCGCTTGTCTGTGAGAACGGCCAGTCTGCTCGTGTACGTCTGATGTTTCTTGGGCCGCGCCAGTGTGGGATACGCCGGCGCTCCCGGCTTCGAATGAGCTCTGTGTGTTGACATCATCAACGTTGCTGACTTCCGTTCCTGACTCGGTTGATGCCGTGCCGGGTCTCGAGAGGTCTGGTTGGCTTGATGAGTGCTCAAGACCGGCCACTGGCGGGTTATATGGAAATGGAGAGTTGGGAGATTCGCCCGCGATGCCGGCAAACCCTGTGCGCGTGTGCTGGGGCGAAAGACTCGGGCTGTTTCCCCACGGAGAGGCCGCGGGGTCGTCGGCTTCGTTGATCGAAGCGCTGTAGTCCATTATACCGGGGTCGAAGGGGGATTGCTTTGGTGGTGTCGTGCTCGTGGCTTGGACGGCGGAGGGCGGTCGTGGTGATGATGATGGTGACGTCTGTCTCACGAGGAAGAGTCCCAAGGTGCGGGGTGAAGAGAGGTGACGGGATTGTT
This sequence comes from Claviceps digitariae, assembly GCA_018360205.1. Lineage (NCBI taxonomy): Eukaryota > Fungi > Ascomycota > Sordariomycetes > Hypocreales > Clavicipitaceae > Claviceps > Claviceps digitariae. The sequence goes on from SRPT01000016.1 coordinate 59,719, forward strand.
ATTCATGCACGAAGCATTGCGCTGCTGTGCTCAACAGATGGTGCCGTCCACAGGTTCGTCGCAAAACTTTGAAGGCCGGGCTGAGGGGTGTTGATCGGGGCCAGCAATTGAATTGTGTGTGGTGACGCAAGTGCCAGGCAGGCCGCGAAGTGGTTTGGGCCAGTTGATGGTTGAACCTCTCAGCCATCATTGGTTAGAATCTGGACGTTGGAGGCTCGATGGCCACAGAACCCGAACTAGGCTAGCGCGGGGCTGCTTGCCGCAAAATTTCAAGCTGCAAAAGCTCGGTCCAACAAGTTGCCGTGCATCTCGTCTCTGAAACCGAGACTGTCGTCGTGGCCGCTCTTCGTTTTACTTTTTTTTTCTACCTTTATATATTATCTTATTTTTATTTTCTTTGCGCCTCCTTTTATTCGGTGCTACGTAGCCAGAAGCCTAGACTGGACTTTACATCTTCACAATGGGCAAAAAGCGTTCAAGAGAGGAGGGCAAAGATGCGCCGGCAACTGACGCAGGCGCCGACAGGATGGATGAGGACTCTGGCGATGAAGAGGTGGGCTTTTTTTTCCCCCTTGTTTTTTCTCCGCAACGCTTCAATTGACTCGGAATTGGTAATTATTCGCTAATTACAACTCTAAAAAAAGGACTTTGATATGCTCGAAGTAGATTTTGAATGGTTCAACTTTGACCCCGCAATCGACTTCCACGGCGTCAAGTCCTTATTACGACAACTCTTCGATGTCGATGCCGGCCTTTTTAACATGTCCGCCCTGGCAGATCTCATCCTGTCCCAACCAAGCATCGGATCAACCGTCAAGGTAGACGGCAAAGAGTACGACGCATTCGTGATGCTCAGCGTACTCAACACCTTTGTCCACCGAGACAAGGAACCCATCAAAGACATATTGAAATACCTGACCGAAAAGGCCAACACCAATGCCTCGCTAGCGGCGGTTCCTGATATTATCAACTCAGACAGGCACATCGGTCTGGTGCTGTCCGAGCGGCTCATCAATATCCCCACCGAGATTGCCCCTCCCATGTACTCGATGCTCGTGGATGAGCTGGAGGCCGCGGTGGAGGACAAGGAGCCCTACGACTTTTCGCACTACCTGATTGTGTCGAAAACGTACACGGAGGTCGAGTCGACGCTGGATGTGGAGCAGCGGAAGAAGAAAAAGGCCAGAGATGAGGCCACAACGTTTTACTTTCACATGGAGGACGAGGTGCTGCACAAGCATGCGCTGGCGTACGGCAGCTTTGCATATACCAAGGAGAACGAGTCGGTTTCAGATAGTAAGCGGGCTTTTCAGGAGGTCGGAATCAAACCGACCGGACACATGATCTTGATTGAAGCTAGCAAGTTTAAGGGAGCAATCAAGGACATTGCTGAGCAATTTAAAGCACAAGGATAGAACCCAGTTTTTGCTCACCTAGGAATCTTTGAAATACAGTGGCTCGCTTAACCATGTGCCGAGGACGAAGAGATTGTTGATTTTACAATGCGGAGACATGAAAGGATGCGATTTTTGGATTTCATTTTCACTTTTCATTTTTTAGACTTTTGGATACACCTGGGCGTGTCCTTCTACATCATTCTCCTCTTTTGTACATGGTGCCAGTATTTTGCCATCACTCCTCTCCCTCTAACCTCTGCATCAAGTATTCCACCTCAACCTCTTTCGTCAGCGGAATCACAAAATCTTCGTACATGGCCACCACGGCATCCACGTTGATCTTGACATGTTCCTCCGTCTCGGCCGAAATCGATGGGTCTTTGCCATACGTCTGCGCCTTTAATCGCAGCCGCGCCAACACGGACTTCTCAACCGCCTTGTTGGTAATGCTCTCCGCAATGCCCTCACGATCATTCGCCTCGATCAGACGCTTGTACTTTTCCGGGTCAGACCGATACTTTGACTCGGCCACGAATTTGCCATAGTGGATTCGTCGTGACAGCGCCTGCAGGCACGCAAAGTCCGACGTGGCAGTCGAGCCGTAGTTTTCTTGCGACTGACCGCGGTCCTCGCGCCCAAAGTCGGGACACACAGCGGGGAGAAACTTTTCAATGTAGAACTTCTTGATCTTGTCGTTGACGTTGACGTTGTTGGCGTGCAGTATCTTGGGGTAATTGAGCGGTTTTAGGATCGGAGTCTGGACGGCATCGGGAAAGAAGGGATACTCGTCGGGGGATTCATAGCGCCGGATGAGCGACTGGAGCTTCTCTTGCTCGAAAAAGTACCAATCAAAGAAGGAGAGCTTGCTGTTGGGGATCTCGAGCGCCCCAGGAGTGTAGATTGTCTATATGACAAAGACATTTTTTTTTCGCATTAGCGGTGCGTTGGTTTTGGTTTGGTGGACAATGGGGTCGGAAATTAAGGCGTGGGAGTAATGGGGGCACTTTCGCGGACCTTGTTGAGAGAGAATTGAACACGCTCGATGAGGTGAAAGATAATTGTGTCTTCGAGGCGGCTGTTTTGCGAGCAAAAGAGCTCGAGAGTCAACTTGCGGTTCAGTGGGAGGGATAATATAAGTCGGCAAACTCACATCAGCTGGAAGCGGATGAGAGACAGATCGAGTGCCTTGGTGGCATCGTTCATGTCGACTACAGAATCCATGCTGGCGGTTAAAACGGAGAATAGGACTAGAGAATGAGATATATAGACGTCGAAGTCGATGAATATAACTTTGAGGCAATTGACTCCAATTTGGTGGTGGTGCCTGGCAGGGGCCGAAGCCCAACAGATCCGACAGAATCGTGGAGAGGGAAGAAGGGGAGGGGGCTTGTTGTGGATACGGCTTTAGTTAGAGGCGGGTCGCGACGAGGGGGTTAGACAAGCGAAAAAGCATGTTGAAGGTACAGGGTAGAGCGGTTTATTTTTGTGTGAATTTTTTCTTCTTTCTTCCGTATTTTTGACCGGCAACATGCAAGACACGGACCCACAAGAGCTTGCATGAAGCCATGGATGGGGCCATCCGCGCTCGCGCATCAAATGCATCATGAATCCACGACTGCATGCTCCAGCGTCCCCATGAAGCCATTGTGCAGCCCGGCAGTCGCATCTTGATACCACGGACGGTCCGGTCGGCTCTCTAGCCATGGCTGATCACGACAACAGCCATTATGACTTTCTCGATGACGCCGACGAGGAGCAGTCCATCATCTCGGTACGTGCCCATGTCGTGCGCCCCTCGAACTGTCCCGTCCTCCTCTTCTGCAGCAGCCACAAGAGTTTCGTGTGACGGCCACGACTCGTCAGCGCTTTTTCTACGAACCAATGCGTCGTCTTGTTTCTTTCTTTTTGTTCCTCGTTTTCACGACGGGCCTTCCATCATAAAAAGTCGACCTCGTCCAGGAGTGCTGCTTTGCTAACATGGTAGACGATGTTGTGCAGACCCGCGGCTTGGAGGCCTTCGGCCGCAAGGTCACCACGACGGCATCCCATCTCATGGCACCAAATCCGGATGCCACTGCGCATCATTACAAGGCCGCAATGGCCCAGGTGCACCGGCAGTTGACACGTCCGTCTATACAACGCAGTGTTTTCGCCCTGGCACGACGAAGCCCCTCCGAGATTATGCGCTCCAAGCTGTCCACGGCCGAGATTCAGCACCGCGCCGTCAGCTTCCTCCCCGACGAACTGCTGGGCAACATTCCCGAAGACGATAACTCGTACTCGCTGTTCCAGGGCTTCCAGGCCAGCTTCCCTGAAATGACGGACGAGGGCAAAAAGCACCGCCGGCGCGTGTCAAGAGGGAGGAAAATGCTGGCCGAGAGGGGGGAATCGTCGTCATCCTTGGAACCTCGTGTCGCCCTTTCGCGTGTGCAAAAGGAGAAGGCGGCCATGATGCACGAGTTTGAGCTGCTGGGCGTCAGAAAGGGCATGGCCAGTAGTGAGATCCGCGAGATTGATAACAAGATTGCCAATCTGCATGGCATGCGCAAGATTATTCTAGACAGACTTGCAGGGCTAGAGCAGGAGGAGTCGCTGCTGGAACATGACAGTATGTTTTCTTTCTACTTGCTCGTCTTGGTTTGGATAACCCACAGGCTGAGCGGTGCACGCATATATATAAAAGCTAATCGAGAATACTCTAGTCATCGACATTGAGGGACGCCTCGAAGTTGCGCAAGAATTAGCAGATGAGGCCGAAGCCATTGCACGAAACACTCCGACCAGAGATGAGGTGGATCTGGTAGGCGACGCAGACGATCACGACGCGGAATTCATGTCACAATCCGTGTATGAAAAGATACCAACTTCCACAGAAGCCACGCCTACAAAACGGCCAAAAAAGGTTCATCGCCGCAAGTCGATGCCCATTCGACACGAACACTTCGAGGCCGGCTCCAGCATACGGCAGATTCGTGCTCACAAGGACACGGTGACCGCGCTGGATTTCGATGCGCCATTTGGCACAATGGTCTCTGCTGCACTGGACGATACGATCAAGGTATGGGACTTGAACGCAGGGCGATGCATCGGGGTGCTGGGCGGACACACGGCGTCCGTGAGAGCTCTGCAAGTGGAAGATAACATTCTGGCGACTGGTGCTGCCGACGCCACCATTCGTCTCTGGGATCTGAGTCGATCAAGCTATGACCCTCATGGCAGCAGCTACGGCAACGAAGGCGAGGAGGGCGACGAGGATGCCATTGCGTTTGAAAACCCCGACGACCAGCCCGTTGATCCCCCCGAAGGGAGCATGAACGACTGCGAACTCTACACGCTGGAAGCTCACGTGGACCAAGTCACGGCATTGCACTTTCGGGGCGATGTTCTCGTCTCTGGCTCTGCAGACAAGACGATCCGTCATTGGGATCTCGAGAGAGGCCGCTGTGTCCAGACCTTGGACGTTATGTGGGCCGCCGCTCAGGCCTCGGCGAGTGCGAGCGCTTCCGAGGGTTCCTGGAGAACAACTGGTCGGTCTTCCACAAGTTCGGCAGATTTCGTGGGAGCTCTGCAGGTGTTTGAATCTGCCCTGGCATGCGGAACCGCAGACGGCATGGTACGACTGTGGGATCTTCGAAGCGGACAGGTGCACCGCAGCTTAGTCGGTCACACAGGCGCAGTTACGTGTCTGCAATTCGACAATGTTCATCTCGTGACTGGTAGTTTGGACAGAAGCATCAGGGTATGTTGTTGAACAGAAGACACCACCGCATTTTTTTGTTGTTCTTCTCTTCTTTTTTTTTACTAATTTGCCCCCTCTCATTTAGATATGGGACCTCCGCACCGGCGCCATCTTCGACGCCTACGCCTACGACAACCCCATCACAAGCATGATGTTCGACACCAGGAGGATCGTCAGTGCCGCGGGCGAGGACGTCGTCAAGGTGTACGACAAGGTCGAAGGCCGACAATGGGATTGCGGCGCGGGAATCGCCGAGGCGGACGAGGGGAAAACGCCGGCCGTGGTGGAGCATGTACGTGTACGAGATGGGTATTTGGTGGAGGGAAGACGGGACGGCATTGTGGGAGTATGGACGTGCTGAGCTTGAATAGAGGGGTTTGTATTTTATAATCTTGGCGTGTTTGACAGACAATGCATCATGGTGTTTGTTTATTTGTATACATGGTGTTGGTCAAGTAGCCCGGCTGGTGTCAAGGAGAGGATTGCTGAAAGGGGCTCGCTTTTAGATATGAATCTGGCATTTACTCCTCCGTAAACATCGTGGATGTTCAGTGCAGTCATGCGGTAGTGAGTTGAAACTTATGAGAATGATATAAATTGTGATGAGTTGAATAAACAGCTGTGGTTGTCGCAATAAAACAGGAAGAGAAAAGATAGGAAAAAGGAAAAAAGAAATAATAGCACTAAAAATGTGGCTAGGCTCAGTCAGCCACTTACTTTTATATTTTTATTATTTACTAGTAGTCCACGCCGTAGTTTTGGTGCCGTCTACGCCAGAGCTGGTGCCTGCCAACCCATCCTAAAGATCGAGGGGGTGTTATAGCACTAGAAAGTAAAATAGGTTAAAACTCTATAACTATCTAGTAAAGATAAAAAAATAAGAAAAACTAAAGAGAAGAAAAGGAAAATAATCCTCTACTATATTCTATATATATTAATAGTTCTCTCTTTCTTTTTATTATATTTTTCTAGGTTCTCTTTCTTTATTTATATTTATTTATATTTTTTTATACTTATTGTTATATAGCAGAACAGGTTGCGGGATTCTTCCCTATAAAGGAAGAATCCTACACCTAAATAGAAGAAAATAACTTTAACCTTATATACACTTAACTACCTAACTATAACTTATATATTCTTTACTTTATAACTTTATAATATTTTATATATATTATATAAAACCTAATAACTTATATATAATATTTAGTATATAATAAGTAGTAGTAATTACTATTTCTTTTATATACTTATACTATTTTATAAAAAATAATAATATTTATAATAATAACTAGAGAAATTTAGTAACTTTAGCTTATTAAACTAAATTCTCCTATTAATAATATTATAAAAAACTAGATATATTAAGTATATTATTTCTAGGCTTTTTACTAAAATTTCCCTAATTATAAAAGTAAAAAGAAACCTTTTTTATTACTAAAGAATATTAATAACCTTTAAAATCTTATAAAATACTAATATATTAATAGTAAACTTTAACTTAGTTTAAAACCCTTTTTAATTAAAAGGCTTTTTTATTAAAACCCTATAAACTTTACTACTTTAAATATTAAGTAAAAAATAATAAAAACTATTATTTATAAAGTAAAACTTAAAAACCTTATTAAATATATAAAGCTTACTACTATTAATAAATTAATTATATAAAAGGTTTTAGTATAGCTTATAAAAAATAATAATAATATAAAAATATTTAATATTTCTTTAAAGAATACCTTAATAAAAAAAAACTTAAGTATAAAAGGTAAAAAATAACTAAAAACTCTAAACTATTTATCCCTTTTTATTATTAAAAATAATAAGTTTTTATAAAAAAGTAACTTTATTAATATAAGCTTCTACTAAAAAGCTAAACTAAAGCTAAGTATACCTCCCTAAGTTATTTATTTTATTTAAAAATTACTAAAAGATATATTATTAAATTTACTAAAAATTATACTAGCCTCTATAGAATTTAGCTAAAATAAGCTAATTTTAATTTATTATATAGCTAAAGAGTAGAGTTTTTAAGTAAAAAGAGTAGATTTTTATAGAAAATAGTATAAAGTTAGTATATATAATAAATTTAAGTATATTCTTAAGGATATAAATATATATTAAAAAGTTATACTTAATAAAATTTAATATAATAATACTAAGGAGATTAGTAATACTATTAGCTATTTAAGTATAGCTATACTTAATACACCTTAACTAATTAAATTATACTAACTTATTATAAATTTAAACTCTTTTTTTATAATAATTATTAGTTAAACCTTTATAGTTAATACTTAATATTTAACTACTTCCTTTAATAACCTAGGCACTAAAGTATTCTTAGTAAAACTTATAGTATATACCTTTTAGTATATAAAGATTAATTATAATAATAAGGCCCTTATTACTAGCTATTATTATAATAGTATATATAGCTTTTAGTATTACTAATTTTATAATAACTAATAGGTTTTATAGTAAATAGCCTTAATTACTAAATAAGTTATACTATCTATAGAATAATAACTTAAAAAAAAATACCTTTATAACTCCTTAGCTATAGCTTAACTAATAGTATTTATAAAATAAAGCATAAACTCCTCCTAAAAAATTAAAAATATTAAGTATTTAAACCTAAAAACTAATTCTAAGGAGATTAATAATAAGGTAATTAAGTATAAAAAAAAAGCTATTATTTTTACTAATATAAATCTCTAAACCTAAGTAATTAAAGACTACTTTAATTATATAAAACCTAGCTAATAGAAATAAATTATACACTAAATATAGTATTTTTTTTATAATATAGCCCTTACTTAGTATTAGTAATACTTTAATAATAAAGAAAGGTTTATAATTTTTAGTAACCTTAACTTAGTATTTAAAGCTATTAAAAAGGAATTTAATATTAAGGTTTAAAATACTATAGTATAGCTAAATTAAGCTAAGTTTACTAAAGAAAATATATTATTTAAAGTATTACTTTATAATTTTATAATAAAGGTTTTTTATTATATTAAAGCTAATAAAAAGTTTAATAATCTTTAACTATTAATTTACCTTTACTATAAACTTTATATAAAACTCTACTAACTTTACCTTACTTTAACTAAAGCTAATTATAAAAATACTTATATAGAACTTATAAATAGTAAAAAATAAGATTTAAAGGACTTTTTTATAGACCTTAAGAACTATTATAAAGTAAATAAAGGTAAATACTTAGTATTAGCCTACTTACTTATTAAGGAATTTAACTTACCTTATAAAGAGAACCTAAAAGCTAGAGTTAATATACACTAAAATTAGCCCCCTTACTAAAGTAATTAGTATAAATTAAGCTATAGTTTATTATACTATAAGGACTTTTATAACTAATATTACTCTCTAAGCTATAAAAAACACTATAGCTTTAGAGAAAAATACTTTAATAAAAGCTTTTATTATTAAATTAATCTTTAACTTATTCTATAGTACTATAGCTATTTTAAAGACTATAATAGTTATAAGCCTTAGTAAATAAAGAATACTATAAATAAGAATAAATAAGCTATTAACTTTAATATAAAAAAGGTAGACTTTTTTAGGCTAAGTAATAATATTAAACTATATTACTATAAATTTAATAAGCACTATTAATATAATTATAAAGACTATTACTTTAACTTCTATAGAAAGTAAGCTTTTAGGAATAATATTAGTAGGAGTATATACTATATTATTATAGTTAATAACCTTAATATTAAAGCTAAAGAAACCTACCTAAAGGTATTTAGCTACTATATTATTAAGGAAGGTATAATTAAAAGTAAGCTTAAGGAGAATAACTTTAATTTTATTAATACTTTTTATATAAAAGTATTAGTTTTTCCTTTTACTCTTTATAGTAAAAAAGTTATTATTTATAAAGAACTAATTAATAAATAGGTAATTAAGGTAATTACTTACTTATATTAAGTAAAAATTATTAAATAAAAGAAAGTAATTACTTACTTAAAGATTAACTTTTGCTTTAATAATTAAAGTTAAAACTATAAGATTTGCTTTAATACTAGTACCTTTTTAATCCTTATTAATAAAAAATAGCTATAATAAAATAGATATAATATATAATAAGGTATTTAAAAATTAAAGCTAGTAAATAGTATAAACTTTTTATTTTATATTTTTAAAACTATAACCTTTAACTTTTATATTTAAGGTAAAGCCTAAGGTAAGTTAGTATTTAGTTATTTTACTATAACTATTAATATTATAGAGAAATTAGTATTAAAACTACTAATTAGTATAGATTTTATATATAATTATAGTATTAAAATTAACTTTATTAATTTAAAAGTTATTTTTTACTTTATATATAATATAATAGTATAAGGTTAAATTTTTTACCCTTTTTATATAGTTTTAATAAGAAAGGTTATATTAATATATAATATTACTATTTTACTAAATTATATAGAGTTAGTCTTAGTTTTTTAAAAGAATTTAAGTAATAATAAGGAAATAAGTATATACTACTTTATATTTAGAAACTATAGAATTTTTAATAGTATTTTTAAATAAGGATAAACTAAGCTTATACTAATATATAACTATATAATTAAACCTATTTAGATTTAGTTTAATTAGCGCCTAGGCTACCTTTAAGGCTTAGACTTTATTAATTTTAATTATACTATTATAAATATTTAAATATACACTATATTTTATAGAAAAGATATTAATATCCCTAATAAAGCTAAGCTAATAGCTACTCCTTATTCTATATTATTAATATCTAGAGATAAGGATATATAAAATACTATAAATAACCTTAACCTAAAGGTAGTTAATAAGGGTATCCTTTTTTATAGTATTTTTTGCCTAAATAATATACTATTTATTACTAATAAATTTAGCGTAAAAATTATAAATATTAATATAGTAGCTATTAAAAGACTTATTAAACTTACTAATAAGTATAATATTTACTATAATAAAGGTATAGTGCTTATACTAAAAAAAGACTAAATATATATTAATTTTATTAATAGCTAGTAAAACTAACTAAAGCTCTCTAGGGTTTATAATTTTAAATATAAAGACTTTAATAAATTCTATAAGATTTTTAATAAAAAATATAAAGCTAGTAAAGTATCTTACTTTAAAGTAGGAGAGAAAGCTTTATATTCTTACCTAGGCTTTATTATTTAGTAAAATATTAGTAAGAAATATAAAGGTAAAGCTATTATTAATATAAAACTAGTTAATAGTATTACTATTTTTAATATTTATTTCTTATTAAACTAAGGTAATATTATAAGGAATACCTATAGAAAATTCTAAATAACCCTTCTTAATATATTTAGATTTTTTAACTAGCTCTTAGTATAGTAATAATACTATAATAAAATAGTAATTATTACTAAGTATAGCATTAAAGTATTCTATATTATAATATAAAGATATAAAAATTCTTTAGCCTATACCTAATAGTTTATAAATAAGGAATTCTATAAATACTAAGTATTTATTTATATTTATATTAATAATATTACTATTTTCTTTAATACTTTTAATAACTATATTATTTACCTAAAAATTATCTTTTAAATCCTTAAGAAATACTAACTATATATTACTATAAAAAAGTCCTTTATTAAGTACCTTTTTATTTAATTATTAGGATTTATTATTAATATAAAAGAAATTATTAATACTAATAATTAAGTTAAAGTATTAAAAAATATTTAAATACTAAAAACCCTTTCTAACCTTAAAACCTTTATTAAAATAGTAGGTTTTCTCTATATTAGTATACTATAGTATAATATATATATTAAACCCCTATAAGATAAGAAAACTAATATTCTATATAACCTTTATAAAAAGAATAAGTTATTAGTTAGGGCTTTTAAGTAAATTAAAAAGTATATAGTATAGTAAGTAGCCTTTATACTAACTATATAGAAAATTACCTTTTTTAAAGTAATTAAAACACTTTTATATATTAAACTTTTACTTTAATATTATAACCTTAACTACCCTTTATTCTTTAAAATTAATACCTATAAAAAAGGTTTTAGCCTATATACTTTTTAATTAGCTATTAATTAGAATAGTAAGAGTATCCTTAAAAAAGATATAAGTAGTAAAGAACTATACTTTATTTTATTTTTATTATACCTAACTTCCTTAGTTAAAAAGTAATATAACTTAACTAAAGTAAAGGTTACTACTATTGCTTAGGAAATAAAAAAACTATAAAAAATAGTATAGTTTAACTCTAGAGCTATTAATATTATTATAAATTACTTACTAGTAAAGGGTATAATTTAATATACTTTACTTATAATAATAAATCTTAATAAAGCTAACCTTAAGTTAGTAAAAGTTATAAATTATTTATTATAATTTAATCTCTATATTATTTATATACTTAGAGTACTAAATATAGTTCTAAATATACTATTTTACCTACTAATAAATATTACCTATAAAGACACTATAAATTATAGTATATTTAATAAGCTTAATATATATATATATTATAAAGAAAAGAGCGCTATAATTATAATTATAAATAAGGGGCTTAGGGAGTCTATTATAGTAAGGTACTATAATAATATAAAGTATAGCTAAATTATTAAAAGTATTATTACTTTTTAAAAGAATTAATATAAGACCTATAGAAGCTAACTCTAAATTTCCCTTTATAGGTAGAACCTTTAAAATAATAGCCTCCTTTACTATTATAATTCTAAAGGGCTTTAATAGCTTTATATTCTTTAAAACTATATTAAAAACCTTCTTTAGCTTATATATAATAACTATTACTACTTTAGTATAGTGTGTCAGCCGGGAACAACCACCCCAAAAAGTTATGCTACACACTAAAAAAGAAAGGTTATATAAATCTTAAAGAAGCAAAACATAGGATTTTCTTACAATAATAACCTATAGTTAGGAAGAAAAAAACAAAGTTAATATTTAGATTATAAGAACCTAGATTAAATAGTTAATAATAAAATAAATATAAATAAAACTTTTAATTAGCAGTATTTTAAGTATTTTAATAATATTATAAGTAAAGAATTATAAATTAAAAAGGCACCTTAATTAAATAGCATAACGCTAGCTACGCTAATAATAATGCTTATTAAAAGTACTTATATAAGCAGAAAACTACCTATTTATATACTTTTTTTAATTAGTTAAATAACCTTCTTTCTAAGGCTCTTTTAGATTTGCAAACACCCCTTTTCTCTGCATTTATATCCTTTGTGTAACTAAGCGAATTTTTCGCTAGGGCACCCAGACCCCTAACACAATATATACTTATTTAAAATAATATATAATAATATACTATAAAGTTTAATTTAAAGTTTATAAAAAAATACTTTATAAATTTTATATAATAATATATTTAATTAATTATAAAAAAAATTTAAACTTTAATTTAAGTTTTTTATACTTATAATATTATTTTTATATTTTTTTATAATATTTATTTATAATTTATTATAGCTTATATAAAATTTATAAATTAAAAATATAAATTTTAATAATTTAAAAATATTTAATATATAAAATAATATTAATAATAAATAGAATATTAATATAATATATAAAATAATTTTTAAATAATAAATAGTTTTAATAGCTTTATTATATAATATCTAAATTTATTTATTTTTTTAACTTTTAATATTACTTTATTTTTTTAAATATAAATAATTTAAATATAACTATTTATTTTTAAATATATAAAAAGAAATCTTATTTAAATAAATATTAACTTATTTTAATATTATATTATTTATAAATATTTTATGCTTTAAAAGTTATAAAAAACTTTTTAAATAATAAATTTATATATTTAGCTTAGTAATAAATCTAAATAAATAGTTAAAAAAATTATAATTTTTTTTATAATTATACTTTATTTTTTTAAAATTTATTAATATTATATAGTATTTTTAAGTATTTTATTCTAATTAATATAGAATTTAGTAATATTTTAGGCCTTTAAAAAGTTAAGCGATATCGGTAGCGGACCGAGCTTAGCCACACAAGATTGATGCCATTTAGGCAGAGGTCGATGCCCGATAAACGGTCCCTTTGAATAATGGCGTCCATGGTGGTTTTGTTAGGAAGATTTGTAAGTATGATGTATGTATATATGTATGTACATATGTACGTACATATGTACGTACTTCATCTACATGTGTAGCTGAAAAGAAGCTTTTTTTGACGGCACACGACAAATGCTTCGGTGCCGATAAGACTGACAGTGTATTCGTACAACGAGCGACTGAGTCGGTTGCACGACATTCTGCAAGTTTCGGTTAAGGAAAAAAAATAAAATATTGCTGGGGCTTGACCGACATGACAACTGTGGGCGCTCCACCAGACAGACAAGGACTCGCGGCACAGCCACGCTTGCTGACGTTGAGCTGGCTGGGTCCGTTGTTTTGGCAGAATCCACCAGACAGCCGCCGCCGCCGCAGCCGACGGCAGCACAAAGGCACATCAATGATGCAACAACAAGAGGCAACAATGCACCGGCACCGGCACCGCCAGGCGTGTTAGTCTTAGTTAGGTCTGGTGGCTGGGTGCTTCGCGTGTGCTGTGCTGGGACCTGGGCGCAGTGCCAGTGACGTAAGTCGTGCTGGACCCTGGTCTAGTCTCTGGTCAACGGCCGGCGCCAACAGCTCTCTGAGCTTGCGCCCAGCCGGCCAGACCAGAGTCGACTGTGCCAAACCCAGACGATCAGCGACGAGAACCATTCACCGCAGAGCAGAGCCCATGCATCATGACTTGGTGTTTGGCCAGCCGTCAAGCGCTCGGGACGTCGCACCACAAACATCAAGTGGGAGTCGATAATACATCAATACGACATACAACATACAACAACCCAAACATCAAGCTGTCTGGTCTCTGCTTTGTTTGACGCGGCCATTCGCGAACAGCAGCGCTGGGTAGCCCGCTTCAATCCCAACTTGCAATCGTGTCTTTGTTCCACTGTTGGCTTTTCTGTTTTCTTGTTTTGTTTTTCGCCCTTCATGTTCCTATCGCTTCATCCTTTATGATCCACCTTCGTTTGCGTTCGCATCGCCGCTCCTTTATAAGCGGCTGACCTCTACTCTGGCGCCGAACGTCGAATCTATGTCGCTTAATACCAATCCTGGTTATTCTGAGTATCTTTTTTTTTTGCCTTTCCCCCATCTGCGTCTCACGATCAGCGATTTTTGGACGTAGTGAACCGCCATGGAGGCTAGATCTTTGAGTGCCATTTTCGACCTTGCCGAACATCCCCCGCAATATCCCGAAGCACCAGCTTCCAAGATACAAGAAAGCCTTGTTCTCTACATCTCACGAGTGCCGGGCAAAAGAGGCAGGTATTCCTCCCACACGTGTTTATTATATTGCCCTAACCATTTGTTCCCAGATGTTATCCTCTCGACGGTCAAGCCTCAGGAGCGCAACGTGACGGGCGAGGATGTCGCCAATTCTCTCTATTACATTCATTTGGAATCGCCGGCTCGTGACTCGTCGAATGTCGAGTCAACAAATTGTGATATAGACAGCGGGCCCCGGCCTCTGACGATTCCTCGAAAACCAGTCCCGAACCAGTCCCGCGCTTTGTCGCCGCCGCCGCAACTTGTTGTCTCCGCAGACCCAAGCCCTACGACCATCGAGTCGTTGAATGCTGCTGATGGCAGTTTTCGGGAACCACGCCTTTCTGGCGACGACCCCGATGCGACACTGATATCGACAGATCAGCGTGAGGCGACTTCAAATACAAGAGCGGTCCACGTCCACGAACGAACTCCCACTGGACTACACACCAAGATACCCGCAAGGAAGCCTGTCGGTCGTCGTCCAATGTCAGTCGCTTATACAGCTGACACCAATCCTACGATAGCACCGCCAACAATTTCGAGCAACCTTTTGATACGGCCGATGGACCATCTTGTTGCAAGAGACAACAACGCTGAGGGCCTACGCCAGCCCACGAACGGACAACGGCCTGTTTTACGTCTGGAAACTCCCACTCCACAACACGGAGGTGTCGGCAGCTCTCTCGCAAAATCATCTTGGAGCCCTTCTCGCGCTTCCGATCACACAGCAAGTCGTTCGCCATCACCTCGAAAGCTCAACAACACATATTCCACCAATGCGAATGGCACACCATTTTCGTTGAGAATTATTCGCCGCAACCCGAGTTCTGGATTTCAGCGGAACGTTGCCAGAGTATCCTCACGGCAACTTGAAACTGTGGAGAATGGCGACGAACAAGATCTCGCATCGGTACTAGGCTGGGGACCTCCAACGACTTTGTCGCTGCATCCCCATCCCTCTATAAATGTAGAGATTGAGACCTCTGGCTACTTCATCTTCCGTGTCCAGTCTCGAAAAGCCAATCATCGTAGAACTTTGAGAGACGAGCACGTCATGCTTTCGCGGCAGTTGCTCATGGTATACACGCAGAGTTTTACCAAAAAGTTGCAGAAAACATATCAACGACTTGAGCAGACTACTCTGAACAGGTTGAACCGCTATCGAAGCAACAGCGTCGGATCAGTTGTGTCTAACGGAAGCGACATGTCCGACGACATAGACGAGATTGCAACGGATGGGCCACCTCCACCTGGCACGAAACCTCGAGGTTACGCATTCTCCAGCCCCTGGGGTGGCAAATGCAACTTTCAAACCGGCCAGACAGGACGAAACCTCATATGTCGACACAGGCCTCAAGATTACGGCACCAACTATAATCCATTGGTTGCTGACCAAAACAGCAAAAAGTTGGCAAGTGCGGAGAGAATGGTGAGCGACTTGCGGTTCAATCTTCCTGTCTCCGAGATTCTAGCAGAGCGTGGAGAGCAATGGAAGGGTAACTTTGGCAAGTTTCGCAAGCCAGGGGCCGGAGCGCAAGGTCAAGGTCATGACGACGGCGATGAACATGGCGATGGAGCAGCTTCCCCATTCAGACTCAGTCTCGGGGCCGAGCGTGCTGGCGGCGGCAGTCGCGGACGAAACGCAAAGTTGGGGAAATTGATTGTGTACGACGAGGGATTAAAAATGCTTGATCTGGTGGTGGCAGCCAACATGGGTATATGGTGGAGAGCATGGGAGAAGAACTTTTGATGCCTACCTAGGTACCTACCTTGGGTACCTAGAACCCACCATACATACATACATACATACACAGTATGTACTATATACGTACATACATATGTATGTAAGTAGGTATCCAAGTACCCTATGGACAGTGGTAAGCTTGTTTTTTGGAGTCGTGCGCATGGGATTTTTTGCGGCATTTACGATTGTTAAGAGCGAGGCTATTAATTGGTGTTAGCTAGCGTGGGCATTTGAGGCATCTCGAGCGGTATGACAAGATATTTTAGCATGCGTTTAGATTGTCAATTTTGGTATAGACAATTAGTGCAACTTGGCACCTTGCAACGAGTAGAGCTTGCCACGAACCTTGTTGCTGCCTGCAAAGGAGTCGAAATATCGCGCTGAATACCCCTCCTCTTTTCCCTGACATTCAATATACGAATCATACTTGCCACGCAGCTATGTTGCTCGCAAAAAGCACACGAAAGAATGAAACGAAGAAGCCCTCTCATCCCCATGGGTAGCATCCCACATTACATACAGAATTACACCTACAATCAATCATGCTTCCTACTTCCATCATACTCCGTCACCACCCTGGCAACCACCGCATCCAGATCCTCATCCTCCAAGCCCAACAGCTCCATTGCGTAACCGTCTCTGCGCCGCCAATCCGCGTCCATAGTACCCAGGACAAATACAATACCCTCCACGGCATCCTTGTTCCCCTCTGCAAGCCTCTTGCTCTGTGATTCCAGATACTGAGCCGAGTCCACATGCTGCGTCTTCCACTTGCAGCCGGTGGCGCGCTCCAGGGCGGCCAGAATTTCCAGCTGCGAGGGACAAAAACTCTGGATGTATAGGGCGCGGTTGCGGGTTGCGTCGTCGTCGGGGTGCTGCAAGACACGGACGACCGCCTCTGCCACGCGTGCGAGTGTGCTGGTCGAGGCCCGGATGTGGCCTGTGTCGAGGATCAGGGCCGACCGCTCAGCGAGGTCAAAGTGCAGGAGGCCGTCTTCGAGGCCGTGGTCGAAGAAGTGTCCGCAGATGATGGACGTCCAGGAAAAGGAGGAGGGTGTGGCAGAGGCGGCGGCTAGTTCCTCGCACTTGGCCCGCACGGCCGTCTTGTCGCGATACAGTTGCAGGTACTGCTGTGCCTGAGAGGAGGCAGCGTCGCAGGAGCCATAGTCGGCGGGGATGTAGCGGCTTACGCCGGCATCATGGGCCGCCTGCACGAGGCGGAGGTGTTGCGTGACGTCTGTGAGAGGAAAGGCGGCTATGACGGCGTGCTGGCCTTGGAGGGCGGTGGTGAGTTCAGTGAGAGTGAGGGAGGCGGAGACGGAGATTTCGGTGACGCCTGCGGGGGCGGGCGGTGAGGTGGAGGTTTGGCGGCGGAGGATGGAGATGGTGAAGGTGGTGGAGGAGAGGGCTTTGGCGATGGCGGTGCCAAGGGTGCCGTTTGCGCCGACGAGGCAGACGTTTTGGATAACCATTGCCGGGATGATGGAGTTTCTTATGAGATGGATTTTCTTATCCTTTTTTCTTTTCCTTTCCTTCCTTTCTTTCCTTCCTTGTTTCTTTTTCTTTCTTTTTGTTTTTGGCTGTGGTGGGTGAAGGGAAGTACCGGGAGGGACAATGAAGAGGGGATGTCTGAAACAGGATGGTGGTTAAATGAAGCTTGAGCTTGGTGGGGGTACGTTGTTGTACGCATACTTGGTTTGGTACACATAGTTTAGTGTACTTGTAACTGCAATTGATTGGTCCGGGTCGCCCTGAAGTCAGTTTGTTTTACCCAATTCGCTTTAGCTGCGACTACCATGGTCTTTTCCATTGGTTCTCTGATTGCTGCTTCCATCATCCATCTAACCATGTACTCTTATCTATTATTGACTTATCCAACAGGCAAATAGGCCAGCCCCATCACAACTTAGACCTTTCCCCCTCCTTGCTCTGCACATCCCGAAGCTGCCTCCTCAGAAGCTTCCCCGAGGCACTTCTCGGCACAGTGTCGACGAAAACGATGCCCCCTCTCAACTGCTTATAGTCGGAGACCCGTCTTTTCACGTAGTCCTTGAGATTCTCCTCGGTGACCTGGCCGCTTGCGCCAGGTACCAACACGACGTATGCGCGCGGCAACTCGTTTCCGTCCCGGGGTATTCCAACGACGGCGGCGTCCGCGACGGCCGGGTGCGCAACGAGGATGCCCTCGAGCTCTGCGGGTGCGACTTGCAGGCCTTTGTACTTGATGAGTTCCTTTTGTTTCCGTTCGTGTAAGCAGATGGAGAGGACTTTTTTTTTTTTTTTTAAAAAAAAAAAAAGGGTTAAAAAAGAAAAGGATCTTAAAGAAAAGGATCTTCTTCTTCTTCTTTCATACCTTTTTTCGATCAACGATAAACAACTGCTCATTTTCGACGCGCAAGACATCTCCCGTTTTGAACCACCCGTCCTCAGTAAAGGAAGACTTGTTTGCCTCGGGCCTGTTATGGTAGCCTTTTGTAACGACGGGCCCTTTTATCCATGCTTCGCCGGCGTGTCCAGGTTCAACGTCTTGGCCATGGTCATCGACGAGTCTGGCTTGCGTTAGAGCTAAGAAATGAGGGGGGAATAAAACCTTTGCTCGCCTGCTTATTATGACTTGAGCGCGCAAAAAGAAGAACATGCTTCAACTCACCTCATCGTCATATTGGGCAGCAAAAATCCCAGCGACCCGTTCGCGAGCTTCACATCGGGCGGTGTATACGTGACGCTGCCAGTGGTCTC
Source organism: Claviceps digitariae (assembly GCA_018360205.1). Taxonomy (NCBI): domain Eukaryota; kingdom Fungi; phylum Ascomycota; class Sordariomycetes; order Hypocreales; family Clavicipitaceae; genus Claviceps; species Claviceps digitariae. Next base: position 78,718 of record SRPT01000016.1, read on the forward strand.
ACTGAGGCCCCAGACCTGCGAGATATATGTTCCATCCGGCAACTGTCTGTTGGCGGCCTCTTGCGTCTCGCCACCCAGGGGCGCAGCACCGGAGACGGCGATCCTGATGTGCTTGAGCGCGTCCTTTATCGCGGGATGCTTGGCGATTGCCATGAATATCGGCGGAACACTGAGGATGTGCGTGATGCGGAGCTGCTGGCAGTACTTGGCAAAGTCGGCAAGGCTGAACTTGGGCGTCCAGTAGACACAGCAGCCCTCGTAGAAGGCGTTGACGAAGTAGCCTTGCACACCGGCGATATGAGCCGTTGGGAGGTGGCCGAGTGTCCGTCTCTCGAGTGGCCTGCCCTCGGCTGCCCATCTGTCAAAGACGGGACGGGCCATGAGTGAGGGGAGTGCACCTTCGGCGACCATGTTTGTGTGGGATATTCGAACGCCTGCCATGTGGAGTATGAGTATAGGAAAAAGAAGACCAACAAGAAGAAGATAAAAAGAAAGAAGGAGACGAAGAGAGACTTGTCATTCTGGAAGGGAGTAGTTGTTTCTGTTAATTCAGAAAGGAGGGCGAGAGTCGGAGTGGGATATCGGGTAAGTTTTGTTTTCTCTTTCAATTCTACCTTTTGGCAGTCCTGTCGTGCCAGAAGAATACAGGATACATGCGGTGCGAGCTTCGAGCTCACTTGGATCTGTCAGTCTCGGCCACTCGAGTTTCTGGCCAAAATCACATCTAAGCGCGGTATCTGCCGCACTATACAGCTCGACTCGCGGGTACGACTTCAACAGCAAAAGGTTCCTTTGTGGAAGGCCAGCCGCCCTCGCGGCAGCCACGCCGAGCGTACGGAGATCCTCGCTGCATACAAGCAACCGTCCCGGCCCATCCCGAATCTGCCGGGCAATGTCCGCCGGAGTGGCAGCCGATGAAGCGGCAGAGTAGATGCCGTCGGCGGCAATCACGCTCCAGAACAGGCAGGGCAGCGCGCTCTGGCCGGTGGAAACACAGACGACAACGTCTTTACTGGGCCCTGCGCTGCCAATGTCGTAGCTGTGTCGGAGGAAATGCGCGAATTGCTGGGTCAGAATGCGGGCCTGGCTCTTGGTGATGACATGGCTCGGATCGTGGGCTTCTGCGTGTATGGGCGTGTCTTCTGTTGCGTGCGTTTCGGGGCCGTCTGTCCATCGTGTGTGAGTTAGTACCAGTGACAGGTTTTTCAAGCAGACAGATGATGGAGAGACTAGGTAGAAAAGGGGGGGTTCATACCAAAAAGAAATGTCAGCAAATCCACACTGGGCAGCTGTGCGACGTTCCCGTGGTTGTACATCATGGTCATTGGTGGCTGCTCTTGGCGGTCGTACAGAGCTGGGGAAACACCGGCCACGAAAGAGGAAGATGGTGAGCTATTCGACGTATGGTCCGAACCTGGCGTCAGATAGAGGCGGGTCGGATCGGACGAGTCGCCCGAGGGGCCCGGACTGCCGAGGCCGTCGATAGTGATACTGGTATCTTGCATATCTTGCGTATCATCGTGGACAACCGCCAGCTCCACAATTCGTCCAGCCGCAGCAAGAAATACAAGATGCAAATGCAGGGGCTTGACGCCACGGGATATCCCTTTTGTGATTTGCCGCGCTGCAGGGCGTCAAGCCCCATCACTGTCATCTTTTACATGGTGCTGGCGGCCAACAACACAATTTCTGTGATGAGGCCTTGTTTTCCAAACTTTTGAGATTGCACTAATCCTCTTGCAAATCCGGATTGCGTTCTATCTAGGACGTGTCAGTATTGGTGTAGTTTTGCGGAGTAGATCAGTCCACTCGTGGTTAGTCGATTAGACTTTTGTTCCTGAGATGGACAGATTATCTGGGGACTTTACGAGTCCGGCCTGCGGGTAGTCACTAGCTTGACCGCTTGGGCACAGACTATGATCCCAGATATACAGCCAATTGTCCACGAGTTGTCTCCGGGGCTTGAGCGCGGCTGACGCGACTGCAAAAGTGGTTGGCCAGGGATAAAAGTTAGTACTGATGGTCTAATTCTATGTATTTCCGGAACAATCATTTCTTCTCTGTTGATGGGAATATACTTTTCTAACTCGAGTCTAGAAAAGTAGTCTGATGCAATGGATGCTTTACGCTTTTTTCTTGCCAGTTTTTCGAGTATATATTCCAGGCCCCCAGCCAGCTAGTCGAGCATTTGTTTTCGCATTAGCAATGCTCTAATCTCACTCAGTTGCAGAGTATTTCCCCAGACCACCAATATCGCTGAATTGGTATCCAAAAACATGTTATTCCAGGTATCAGCTCTCTCCCGTCTCATGATCACACAATTTGATGAAGTAGACCGCTTATTCTCGTTAGATGGCCGTGGCTGTGGCTGCATTCCTCATGAGCTCGGCATGCGCTGTTCCATACTCCCTTCCTATGGCCGTCCACAAGACCAACTCCACTGTTCAAGCATCTACTTCCATCCTGGCTGCCAAAAAGCCAAATGTCGGCAAGTTGATGCCATCTGATAATTGCACCAGCATAAACACCCCGTCCGCAGGGGCACCTAGAAGAACAAGCCGCATCGAGAGACGCTTACAAGGCCAGCGTGTGCAAAATGACCAACTTGCCACCTATCGCGTTGATGACATTATCGATGGCAACGGCGACGGCGCGGACTTGTACGTGATGTACATGGGCAAAGGAAGCACCTCGGAAGAATGGCCGGCGCAGTCCGAATGGGTCTCATTCGAGAACATGTTTGAAAACTACAAGAGCCAAATGTTCAAGTCATGTGGGAGGCAGCACCCGCCTCAGACTGACAATACTGAGTCCGAGGTTGCAGCCATATACGAGGGTATTCAGCAAGCCGCGGCTGCCACGGGCGTCGACCACCGTTTCATACTTGCCATAATGATGCAGGAGTCTCATGGGTGCGTTCGCAGTCCCACGACCAACTACGGCGTTCGGAATCCCGGCTTGATGCAGGATCATGACGGCAACGCCTCTTGTAATGAGAATGGCGTTGTGCAGTATCCGTGTCCTGCGTCCACCATTTACGAGATGATTCTCGAGGGAACGGCTGGCACGCGTCTTGGAGACGGCCTGGCGAACTGCATGAACCGGGCTGGAGAAAGTGATGTTTCGGCCTTTTACAAGGCAGCTCGGATATACAACTCGGGGGCCATCTCGTTTACGGGGGACCTGCAAAATGGTTTTGCTACGCATTGCTACGCCAGTGATATTGCCAAGTAAGTTGAGATTTTTGTGCCGCTACTAGGGAAAGAGTGAGGACTCGTCGTTAACGTTTTTTTTTTTTCCTTTTTTTCCCCCGTCTTGCAGTCGACTTACCGGATGGGTCGACGCACCATCTAAATGCACTTGTGACGAAGACCCAGATAGCTGCTCCATTACATATTATTGAGTCTTTGGCCATGGATATGTGATGCGCAATGGTTTCGTATCGTCAAACATGGAATGTCTTCCATGTAGGTATTTCGTTCACCCGTACCGATTATCTTTCATTAACACCGCATTGAGACTATTGCAGAGAGCGTCGTTGAGCAACAAGTCCCACCGAGGGCCGAGACTGAATTCAAAACCTGTATCTGTCGGGTCGCATCAAAAACCGGCGCACGTCGAATTGATTCTACTGATTAGTAGCGTGACGGGTGCCGCGTATTTGCTACATGCAAAAGAGGTCTCACGCAGAGCTCAAAGACACCACAGCCACTAGGACTTTGTTGTCACGCCCACGGAGTCTTGGCAAAAAGTCTCGCGGATATAGCGGGAATTAATCACAGACAGGGCAAACCCGTCTTGGCGACGGCGGACTAAAGCATGGCCGTGTCTAAGGGGCGAATGCCGAGAGGGGCGGGAGGATGATCTTTACGAGGCTGGGGCGCCATGTTGTCGAATCTGTTAAAGTTTAAACCATGGTTCCCCGCAGATGGGACACGGGAGTGGAAACAGAATCTCTGGCTCAAAGCCATATTGCATTGTACAATTCAGCCAATGGGAATGTTTACTTGCATAAGGTGGGCTTTGTGGCTCTGATCTCGACACCGCAGGCAATCCAATTGAGAGCGGGATGGCGCAAAAATGAGATAAGATCGAGGCACTTTATGCGCATGTCCGGGCTGCCGCCATGATGTCATGCATTCCGCACGTCCGTGAGACAGTGCGATAACCTGAAGCGCGGAGCTGCCACGTGGTGGCGTGTTTTGATTCACAGAAGAGACTCAGACCTCCCTGAGGTCATGATTCTCGTGAGTGGCTGCATATGTATACATGTACATGCATGTTGAGCTGTCTGGTACGAGCAGCCTCGGGGTGTTCCTTCTTCTTCTCCTCGTCATTTTCTCTTCAAAAGCGAGGGACATTTCTTTTTTTTTTTTTTTTAAAATCAATCTGGCTATTTTTCATTCCCTAATATACACACATATACATGTACAGCCTGTGGAATTGAACAAGAGCAGAAAAAAAAAAAGGAAAACGTACTAAATCAGCTGTGGGAGAGGGCCCCCTCTTCTTCAAATCAAGAATCAGTGGCAGTCTAGCCAAACATTTACTCGCTAGAGCTAGACGTGCTCACACTGGGTGGCAGATCCTTCATCATAGTCCCCCACTTACTCTCCCGGCTTCCCAATGTAAGAACCAACTCCTTGCCCTCCGTGAAGAAGGAGTGGTCGATCCAGTTCTTGGTGTAGGGCTGGCCGTTAAGCGTGGCACTCTGTATGTAGATGTTCTTGTAGGTCGGATCAAAGTTGACATTGCGGATTGTTGCCGTCTTGCCCGTGAGGGGGTGCTTGATCTGAACGCTTTGAAAGTAGGGCGGCGTGATGAGGTAGACGTTCTGACCTGGGTTGGGGAACAAACCCATCATGGAGAAGGCCACAAAGGAGCCCATGGCACCGCCGTCGTCATTGCCGGGCAGGCCATCGGGCTTGGTGGAGAAGTACTTTGGGATATAAAAGTGGCTGCGGCGGGCGGATTCGGCGGGGCGGCCCGCATAGTGGTATTGAAAGACGGTCAAGAAGGAAGGTTCATTGCCGATGTACGTGATATCTTGGTCGTGGATATAGTTGAGGCGGTCGACGAAACTGCTTGGCCCGCCGTAGAGGATGATGAGACGAGCTTGGTCGTGAGGAACAAATCTTTTTAATAGTTTTGTGTCAGCTTTGCAACGTTTGTTTGGGCCCTGTTCGATCTTTCTCAGGGGAGAATTTTTTTTCTTCACCAAATGTCTCTCAAATGGAAAACATCGAGGATAGATAGGGAAAAAAAACAAGGAGGGAAAAGGAAAAAAAAAATACACGAAAACAGAATCAACTTACAAGCCATACTCCCATATACTGCTTTCAAACGTCTCTGGCCCACTGTTCTGAAGCGAACAAACGCTCTGGCTATCGGTGTGGCTGCATTTCAAAGGATCTTGGAAGCCCCACGTTTGGTTGAGATACTTGGGCTGGAAGAAACCGGTAAAGCCCGTGTTTGTTCCGTTGGGGTACAACGACTTCTGGTCCGCCTTGTACAAGTTGTGCCAGTTCCCGCTGCTTGCAATGTATTTTTCCTCGTCCTCTTTCTGGCCCAGACCTTTTGCCATCTGGGCGATGCAGAAATCATTATAGGCATACTCGAGAGTGCGGCTGACGCTTCGAGTCAGCGTGCCGAAGCCCTTGTAGTCAAAATCTTGGACAGGGACGTAACCGAGACGGTTCCATGAGTCGATGCCACCGCGGCCGTGGCAGCACCAGTCGAATGGTTCGACCTCTGCATCCTTCTTGACAGCTTCAAGGCCCTTGTTCCAGTCGATGCCGCCTTGGATGCCCTTGAGGTAGACGTCGGCAAGCACATTGTCGGCGTTTGAACCGCCCTGGGTATAACCTCTGCTGAAGCTCATTCGGCAATCGGGCAGCCAGCCATCGTTCTCGTAGGTTGAGATGAGTGAGCGGACCATCTCGGCGACGGCTTTTGGATCCAGAATGGTCAGAAAGGGGAATTGGGAGCGGAATAGATCCCAAATGCAGTAAAAAGAATCGAAATACGGCTCGCCATCGTTCCATAGCGGGTTCTCGCCCGTGTAGTTTTGCGGGTTGACCATGGTACGGTAGATACCGGAATAGAAGTTCTTGACAAGATCGGCATCGACGCCCTTGGGGTCGACAACGATGGGGCTGAGCTTCTCCCTCCAGGCATTGTGGGCATCATCGGCGTGCTTCTTGAAGTCAAAGTTTGGCATCTCGCGCTCTGCGTTGGCGCAGGCCTGCTCGCTACTGATGAAACTCAGACCAACGCGCGCATATACAGGGTTCTGTGCATTGGCGAAACGGACAAAAGCGCCTCCAGGAAGCGGGTAGCCGTTGATGGAGCGCGAGATCTTGAGCTCGTGGACGTCGGTGCTGGCTCGGCTGTCAGCGAAGATGCCGCTGTCGGCGATCTGGGCGCCGTGGAAATCGGTGCAAAAGTAGGGTTGGTATTTGCCCTGGGCGAAGCTGGGGAGGAAGACGGCGTTGCCCGTGATGCGGCCGGTCTTGGGGTCGACAGTGACAGTGCCGTTGTCTTGGCGCGAGTCGGAGAGATCGCTCAGGTCCTGGAGGATGAGCGGCTTGACGCCCGCGGCGGCGCCCTTGAAAGTGAAGCGAAAGAGGGCAACATGCTGGGTCGTCGTCATTTCCACTTGCGGCCCGCTGTTGAGGGTGACGCCGAAGAATCCAGGCGTCGCTTGCACGGTGTTTTGGGAAAAATTGCCAAACTGGGTGCGTGTCTTCTTGGGGAACGCGCACAGATCGACGTCGTTATTGGGACAGCCATTGTAGGGGAACAAGGGGAAGTTTCCCAGCGATGGCGAACCACCGGTGCCCGAGTCGTGCAGAACGCTGAAGCCGGTGATGGGAGAGCCGTCGAGCGTGAAGCCACCCTGGTTGCTCCCGCTGCTGGTGTCGGCCACGGCTTTGGCCATTCCGTACGGCAGGGTCGCGCCGGGGAAGACATTTCCGCCCTGACTTGATCCAATGAGTTGATCGACGTACTGTATGGGGTCTAGGGGTGCCGCGGCGTCTTGTGCAGCGGCTTGTGCGTTGGTGACGGCTGGGAAGAGGTTCAAGTTCAGCAGCACCAGCGACGCCCAGGCGAGCAGGCTGCGGTTGTTGGAGGTGGACATGACGGCCGATGGCTGATGGCTGATGGCTGATGACTGATGGCTGATGACTGCAAGTATCAAGGTGGGGCTCGACCCTCAACCGCAGCAATGACCACGCAGTCGAGCAAATGTCGTCGAGGAAATGTCGTCGACGCCAACTTGCTTACACATACAACTGCGTGTAGTGTATGTGGACGTCAGAAGTCAGGGAGACGATTCCCTCGGCTTGGGGGGGAGTATTGTACCATTTGTATTCAGAGCAACGGGCACCATTGCGAATGGTACCCGTTGCCGAGTGTTCCGTCAACCTAGCGCATACCCCGGTGAATTGTTTACATCGATACTTGTGCGCCGAGGTCGTAGTAGGTCATGAGGAATCCAGCCACGAGGTATCGAGTCGCGAGACCCTGAAATGTGCATGTGCCGTTCTTTTTTACCCTTTGTCTTATTCTTCCTTATTTCTCTGCCTCCTTGGCTCCGAACGGCTAAACACTGTGTCGACCAGTTTGGTATGTACATATGTGAATAAAAGGATTCGTCATGTGGACCCGTGTGCCAATAATGGGTCAATGATCCGACCATCCAGTCTCCTGACGCATTTCAAGCAGTCGCAAAGCTCACATGCTCCACAAACTTTGATGCCGACTGCTTCATCTGTCCATGTGCATATGCGCAGCTTGTACATCCGATTTATCTCTGATGCGTCTTCATGTGCGCCACAGACAACTCTAGTTGGATCCATCTGCTGGGGAACACGACGTCGGACTGGCACATGCAGGTCAGGAACCACTCAACTGTCCTAGTGTCAGGCACCGGCACTTGTAAATGGCATGTGGTTCGCGTCGGAGTCCCGGTGGCGTCCCGGTCTGCTTGTCGTCTGGGGTCCTGTCGCACTAATCACTAGGTACCTAATTAATATGATGTCTAGGCATTGTTTTTTTTTTCGTGCGGCTCATACCCCCCTCACTGCTCCGTGTCAAGGCACTCAGTCATGGGACCTTATTATATGTGTATAGCTATGCTATAGTACTGTACACTCAGGTGGGGTGACATACAGTTTTGCTGATATCCGAAATATGTATATAGGATCCCCTTTACGCGAAAATAGACGTCATGAAACGCGCCTGATGGCAGGCTAGCGGACGCGACGTCTGTCTGTAATTGGGGAAAGTTCATGTCACCACACTCGCAATGTCGTAACATTGGATGCATCTCATAAATTACACGCTTACGAGTAGAGCTCGTTTAACCGTGTTGAGAGCTAATATGGGTCCCAGGAGACGGCACCGAAATTAGCTCGGACTTTGACCCTCTTCGAGGAGGATTGACCTATACATATTGTATGTAGATAGTCCTCAATCCATTCCCATTCTACATTGTGCCTCGTTTCCATTGGATCCAAAATCTTGCTACCCCAATGCCAAATTGATACTAACCCCATGAAGAAAGAGAGAATACACGACACGGTCGACTAGCTTGAGAGTTGCACGAATGCGCTTATGCCGCGTCGTCGTCTTTTGTCTCAATTACTCTGTACTCCTCACATTGTCTTACAAGACGCTGTGTTTTAATTACCTCCTTCTTACCGAGGCAAAGACCAGAGCTCAAATATGAATATCTACACGACAAGAAGCAGGAAATATGTTGCAGCGGTTCCTATCTAGGTAGTGGAGCATCATGCAATGAAGCATCCCACTGGCTGGATAGTTGAGACACCAGGAAGTTAAGTGCCAGCGTGGACCGTGGAGGATGATGCACTGTTTCATACGCACGCGCCTTGCATTAACCATGCCGTCCTGCCGATAGTTAATTGCGGTGGCAAGTTGAGGATGGCCATTGCGGCATCAACATAAATCCTTAGCGGCAAAGAGGCCGGACTGGTGTAAAAATACGCATACTATTTCACTTCTTCAAGCAGCCTTCTCATTCACATAGACATTATATATAGGCGCGAGTAGAGCCCTAGAGGCCATCAAAACATTTGTGGCCAACTTTCCTCCTTTTCCGAAGTCCAAATGATGTAATTCCATGCCAATGACCTCTTAACTTAAATGCTGGTTCATATACAGAAAGGCATTTGGCTTCGCATACTATGAAAAGACACCTCTTCCTGTATTAGTGCAGAACTCATTGAACTTTATGTTTAGTAGCGCGGTCGCTCATATCCCAGTCTAGGGTAGTTTAGCACTCGGAGGCGACGAGTCCTGTGAACGCCATCGAGATGGAAGATGGAATAGGGACAAAAAAGAGAAACCATCCGTCGAAAATTGTGCAGATTAGTGAATGAACATCAATTTTGTCATGTTGTGCTGCTTGCGCATGGGTCGTGCCCTCCATCTCCCTGGCCGATACACATTCAAAGATCCCCGCCTCAGGCGAGTGAGTGCTGAAGAATAAGGCGCGCGTCTGTGTGGGAATCAAACGTCACATGGTGAGCACCCGTGGACGGGATGAAGCAAGTCCCGCGAACAAAAGCGCTGAGGAGGAGCGCTGAGAATATGATGCATCGAATTGCACGCACATGCAGCAGACGTGCAAAAACCTCCCATCGTAGCGTCGCGATAACTGAAAGCACCATTCTCAGGGGCCAACACTGCACCGACAAGCGCGTGCACCAGCCTATACTTGACCTTTATGATCGAGAGCAGAGGTCCTGTGTGGACGAGTAGTCGTGAGCCGCGCGAAACATCGTATTTTTTTTTCGGCCGTTTATACGTTCCACTGAACATTCTCGCGGGTAGGACGGACTTACAAAACCTTCATGCAAAGCATTACAGTACATCCCCTGAATGATTTTACACCCAGTAATTACGCCACTAAACGCCACTTTCTTAGAGGCACCTTTCTTAGCATCTGATTCGCTGCTCTAAGCTAGGTACTGTCTGTGCCTTTGTGGCTTAATACAAGGCTGTTTTATTGGATAGAGCCCCCCCGGCCATGTACCGTTGTAAAATCATACAGGGGGTCTATTGTATAAAAAGAGACTGGTGTCTGCCAGCCATCTGGTATTAGTGGAAGGATTCGCGCTCCTAAGAGTTAGTCGCAAAAGACCATTGGTCAGTGTGTGCAGCGCCCTCCTCCCGGCTCTGACTAGGCCCGATCGCACCCGAACATTGGAGGGTAGATGACATGAGATGAGGCTGCGGTGGGGTCAATCCCACAATCCTATTGGAAATAAATGCCGGACTAAAGGGACAAAACAACATCACCTACCGGATTCAGAAACTGCGTGCGACTGGTGATTTTCTGTTCTCCGCGCACTACTGTACGATGATGGACGAAGCCGGGCGCCCAACATTGCTTACGCCTTGCATGAGATCAACGATTTTGCGGAAGAAAAAAAAAAAAAAAAAAAAAAAAAAAAACGAGTCGCTGTTTGCAGCAAGACGTGATGGTTGTTTCAAAGGACACGCGCCTTCTATGGTCGTGGACTTGCTATTTGGCAAACTGAGAAAAAACATGTAATCCCGGATCGACTACGCGAATTCTCAATTGTTCTTGAAACCTCAACCGGAAACCAAAAGCCTCCCGGTCAACCGCCCATGATTCGGTGCTGTTGAAAAAGAACAAAACACCACATACAAAACACCACATACAACAATGAGAGTTACGTGGGCATCATTCAGTTTGGTGCTGCCCTTGCTCGGCTTCTTCGCTGATGCTACTCCCGCGCTGGCAAACACAACAGGGCCTCTTCTGGCACACTGGCCGCCCCGGGCAGCAAAGGCTCTGGACAACATGATTGCCCGAAACGCTCACAAAGGTCGTTACGCCGTCTTTGACATGGACAATACCAGTTATCAGTTCGATCTGGAGGAGTCGCTGCTTCCTTTCCTCGAGGCCAGGGGTGTGCTTTCGCGCGACAAGCTGGACCAGTCGCTTAAAATCGTGCCGTTTGAGGATTCTGCTTCGTACAACGAGACCCTGTACAGCTACTATCTGCGGCTGTGCGAAATCGACGATGCAATTTGCTATCCGTTCGCCGCGCAAGTGTTCAGTGGTATTCCCCTGCGACAGCTCAAGGTCTACGTTGACGAGCTGATGGCGTTGAACGAGTCGATTCCTGTGACGTACCGCGACGGCGGAAAATGGACACATGCCACTGTGAGCCCGCCCAAGGTCTTTGCAGGCCAGGTCGAGCTGTACAATAAACTCATGGCAAATGGTATTGACGTGTACGTTGTCACTGCCGCGTCCGAGGAACTCGTGCGCATGGTGGCCTCGGATCCGAAGTACGGCTACAATGTCAAGCCCGAAAACGTGATCGGTGTTACTCTGCTTATGAAGGACCTTAGCACTGGACAAGTCACGTCTGCGCGAAAACAAATCAAGGGCGGCCATTACAATGAGAAGAACAATCTTGACTTGGTCATGACGCCTTTCCTATGGACACCTGCTGTTTGGAAGGAGGGAAAATGGGCTGCTATCCTGGCATACATTGACCCGTGGAAGCGACCAGTCCTAGCCGCTGGTGATACTCCGGATAGTGATGGACCAATGCAGTTCCAGGGCGTGGATGTCGGTCGTGGCGGCATCCATCTCTGGGTCAATCGCAAGGAGAAATACTGGCAGCAGATAAGCAAAATGCGAAAGGAGTTTGCGGAGGCGCAAAAGCGCGAGGGACAGCCTGTCTGGGCGGATAAGAACTGGGTGGTTGTGAAGCCTGAAGAGATATCGTGAATCAAGGGAGTGGCGGGACGATATCCGCAAGATATTTTACGTCGCTACCTGCCGACGTGCATATGTAAATGCATATTTACGATGATGGTGGGCTTGCCAGCGGAGCGCCTGAGCGTGTGCGAGGTCTATACGCGTTCCTACCATCGCTCAAACGTACACAGCCATTCTCAAGGGTCAAAAAAAACGTCGAGTGTCTTAAAGGTCCAAGGTCACCATCACTTTTTTTGAGACTTTCCATGTCAGTGTCGTCCGACATTCCTGCAGCGCACTCGATCAGCTGTGGGAACCTGCACTGAAAAAATATGCTGTTGCATATTGGGGTAGCATTTGTACAGTTTCAGACCCCTCTCGGGAATCAGCGATGGGAAATCGTCGTCAAAAATAATGCAGCATTCTCCGGTATCTATCGATTTTCTTGTGGGACGAGAACCTTTTTTGCCTTTGGAAGACGACGGGGCAGTGGCCACGGTCTCAGGGCTAATATGTGCTCACTCCTTACCTGCTATCCGGTCAACAGCCTACCAGACCAGACTATCGAAGTATGTCTGGTGTGTTCTCCAATTAGATTGACAAGGTAGACTGAATGTGAAAGTCTTGGCTCGCAGCTGCAAGTGCAGCCGACTCTAACTTATGTGGTGGCTGCTGCTTCAATATTTACTTGGCGCCGTACGTATGATTTCACATGAATAGCAGCGACGGCCGCTAAACGTGCCGCTCAACGGATAATCTATGACTCCCGCTGTACTTTGAAATGTAGTAATTTGAAAAGTCCATTATTAAACGAAGTAGTAGAATGCAGTATCAAGTCTTCACCCATCTATCAGGATCACCGCCGTGTAGTCATCTATATAAACTTCCGCCTCACCTCAACCTTGACACAACTCGGATTCTGCGGCTTCCCGTTGCCGAGAACCCAGGACAAAGTCGTGTACGTGTAGCCTGTAAAGTAAGTGTTGCACACGTACCATCTCTTGAGGGCGCGTGGGAGTTGCCCCGACGGCGGCGACTTTGTATCATCGAGGTAGGAGACAATGTTCAATTCATTGTTCTGGTCAAAAGCCACCCATTGGGCATTGTTGTCGCCGGGAAAGAAAAGAGGCAGGGCGACATTGGTGGAAGGATCGGTATTCAACGTCATGGATGACGGGATTGGAGGTTCTGCAAAGTAGAATATGTTATGATTATAATGCGCAAATGGTGCCCAGAGCCCGATGATAGCTTACGTGATGGCAGTTCCCATGTTAGAATTCCTGGCATCCCCCCTGGGCCTGGTTGGATGCCCTCGGTTGTGTTGAGGTGAAATGTCGCATTGCTGCCTTTGTAAAGACAAATGGATTCGATGGCAGCTCCGGTATGGCATGTACTAAAAGATTGACCATGGAGGGTTTTATTTGTCGATTGGATGACCAGGTTGAATGGGTTGGATTGAATATCCTGAGCAGCTACGGGACCGCTTGCAGCAGCAAGTGAGACGAGCAAAGTCGCCGTCTTCATGACTGTGGGAAGCGTAAAGTCTTGCTCTTCTTTCTAGGTGAGCAGGCGGGCCAGATAGATTCTCAGCTCGTGTAGGGAACGAAATGGAGACTATCGAGATGTTGTGCTTATATACGGCACGAAGCGTGTACGTTTTTGCTTGGCTTCATGTGCGGTGGGAGCCTTTTTGACGTTCAAGGGTCTTGCATGTCCCTCTTTGTCAAATCAAGGACTTGTAAAACCACACGATTGATCGTCACACAGAGCTGTCTCCCTTTTACAGATGACGCAGATGGAGAAGGTCAGCAGTAGCATTGCAGCGAGCCTGTTGTCTCACTCGTCGGGCAACATTGGTTCGTCCTCGTGATATATTTTTATTTATTTTTCGGCGTCGATGCTGATCACGACGGAGAAAACGCCATGTGGTCCGATCTCGGCTAGGAGGTCACCCGCCTTGTCGCTGTTTGTGATTGATCTCGGAAGCTTGTTAGGAATGGAACTCCAACACTGAGGCATGGTGAAAGATGAGAGAGCCCTATTCAATGTGTGTGTGTGTGTGTGTGTGTTTTGATTTTCCAGTGGAACGATTTCTACGAGGTCGCCGGCATGTCGGCCGAAACACGAGCACTCACCGGCCGCAGGCAGCCGTCTGTGTCACCCAATACGTCACAGATAGTTCAAGCCAACCCCAATATCAGCACAAATCATTTACTAAGCCTCTCTTTTCCTGCCTTTGTGTTCCTGCATAGTTACCTGGCGCCCACTGCATGTGTCGAAACCAAGCATGTAGATAGACGAACTCGAATGGCGATGAATCATACACACTTTGTTGGCGACCGTTGGATTGTGGTTGTCGGTGAGCCTCAAGAGTCAGTATAGCAAGAGCTTAACAAAAATGAAGCCACTTTCGCGAATAAAAATCACCAAAGAGCCCCCATCCAAAACGACATGTAACGTGAGCCATCAGCATCGGCGACGGCCACGGCAATGTCACAAACACAAGGCCGACACGCACGGAGAAAACGGGCGAATGCCAAATGTGCGAGCTCCGGCGTAGCCGACATGGACTTTATAATTTATTGTCTTGGCGTCGTGGAGAGACTGTCACTCTGGAATCCATGACACGTGAGGAAACAGGACGACTGCATATACTGTCGTGACGACATGTTATCGACGTGCTGGTGAAATGTAGTGCTACGTGGTACCAGACCCAGGTTCGATCGTTGAATATCGATGCAATGCAATGTTGACATTATATATGTAGTATATATGTATATTTCATTATACATCATTAATGTCTGGTCAAGTCTGGTCTGGTGCCACACGGCGCCTGGAGAATGGCCCACGGTCGTGCGTCCACAGGCGTCCTCTGGGCCTCTGCTGCATCAACATGAATGCACGTGTGGACCCGTCTGGTGGACCCCATCATCGACCCAGCCAGGATGCAAGCATCGTCCCGTTCCTGCCCCGTTGACCAACAAGTGGGCACACCAGCGGGACGCTAAAATTGTGGATTCTTTGTTGATCAATTGATCAGGGGTGGCAGAACGCCATGGCCAAGGGTTAAAAAGAAGAGAAGCAACAAAAACGGTGGGGGAAAGCGGGGAAAGAGAGAGAAGAAAAAGAAGAGCGAAAATGGCAGGAGAAACAATGTCCCCTACGTAAACACCCGAGCCTGTTTTTGAAGCGCAAGAAACGTCTCCTTGTCGTGGCCTGGAATCACTTGGCCCTTGGTAATCCTCTCGAGGTGGCGCAATCGCTGGGTGCTTCTAAACCAAGCGGGATGATCTCGGGCTAGCCAACCCTGGGGTATGCCGTCTCTCCACTAGAGACAGGGGTAAGCCAATGACATGGACAGAGAGTCAGAATAGGAGGGGGAACGAAGAGAAAAGGCGAAAGAAAAGAGGGATTGAAGAAGAAAAAGAAAGAAATGGAACTTGCATTCTCAATGACATGGCAATGATCGCTGATGAAGAAAAACGTCCCGCTATGGAGCATGTTGATTTGCATGCCAATCAGTCCATCCGTATGGCCTGGGAGGTGATGAAGTGTAATGCCTTGGCAAAAGTCAAAGGTTTGGTCGTCAAACGTTTTCCAGTTCCTGATTACTGCTGTCAGCCGGGCTCATCAACCGAAAAAAAAAAAAAAACATGACAAATATACACAAAATAGAGTGGATGGATTCCTTACAGTCCCAGCTTCAAATAGTGCTCCAGATAAACTCCCACGTCTGCGCCTGTCGCAACCGACCACAGGGCAGATCGTAATTCTTTGTCGTGGACCCATATTTCGACATCCGTTCTGTCGAGAAAAGCATCAAGACCCCCCGCGTGGTCGATGTGCAAATGGCCTATGATGATTTTTTTGACGTCCTTGATATCATGTCCCGTCGCCTCAATCGCCGCCTTCAGCTCGTGCTGAGGTTCATACCGGATGCGAGCAAAGACGTCAGACAGTCCGGGTCCCCATACGGTGGGATAGTCTTCGCCGCAGCCAGTCTCCCATAGTATGAGTCCCTCGACAGGATGGTCAATTAGGATGCAGTACATTGGAAGCTCTCGCCGCTTATTGACGCTCGAAGTGTCCTCTGTGCTCTTCAAGCTGGTATTGCCTCCACGCACAACGAAGCCCTCGTCGCATTCCAGCCAGCCTACTTCAAGCACATGGAATGTCGTACCCCCGGGGCAGATATTGGAAACGTAGCTTGCAATGGCCCCCTGATTGATCTGGTCTTGTATCCCCGAGGCCAAGGGCACGAATGGTACGAATGCCATATCGGAAGCCGTGATGACGATTTTTTTTTTTTTGCGTTGTATTAAGAGAAAAAAAAAA
>SRPT01000160.1:0-46072 GCA_018360205.1 Claviceps digitariae
AATTTTTTTTTTTTTTTTTTTTTTTTTGGTTTCTTTACGAGAGATGCAACCTCAGGCAGAACCCGTCATATCGAGGCATGTATGCTCGATTTCTCAAGCGTACTTGAGCCATGTCTAGGCTTTCGTGGGAGGGAAAAAAAAAACCGACAGCACTGTCAAAGGGCTCTTCTGCCGGTCAAGCCAGCCAAAAATCGCGAAAATCGTCGCCATGGCGAATGCGTCTGCGGTCCTTGGCCATTTCCCATCTTCATGGTGGGCCTTCCACGGCCCATATAAAATTTAACCTGCGTGGGGGCTGGCTTTGTGCAGCACTATCACGGAACTTGTGGTGCTCATTCGAGAGTGCCCATACCTGACCAGGGGGGGCTGCACTTGGCATCAATCTACCAATGCATATCAGCTATGCAGGCCAGCAGAGTAACGAGAAACTCGACCGACTCCCTGCTGCGGTGAGACACCATTCTGGTATCTTACTGTACGAGCAATTTTTCACACAAAAGAAAGGACTTGGGAGACGGTCGCACCTTGTACCTACCTGCGATTTAAATTGGGATGGCAATTAGCCGATATCTCGAACCGTGAGCCGCCACACTTCTATCGTGTTTGGAGATTTGAGCTAGGCAATATCTAATCATCGATGGATAATTTTGGCGGCAAGTGTTGTAGTGCGCCCGATACTGTTTGTTGTTATTTTCCCCAAGTCACTCACCGCCACACTTGTGTCGGATGTTTTTGCGAAATCACAGTCGACCCGACCCTATTGACTGTTCTTGGTAGCAACAGCCTTCAACGAGATGGCCCCGAGAATCTGATCACCCGTTTGTTATTCAATAAATGGAATTGTTATCTTCAACGCCCGGCCATCCCACTGCTGACAAAGAACGATGAATACACTAAATTCTACTCCAGGGTAGTTGCCTGCATCGAGAAAATGGTGCGCGTATCGGGCAGTGACCTCACCCTCCACGGCATCAATTTCGTGTGGCGCCATGCCTGAAGACATCGGTTCCCAGCCGTAAATAGTAAATTGTGTTCGTGATAACTGACATATGGATATAAGAAGATCGATTGTGATATATAAAACTATTCAATATAATCATCAGGTAGCATTCGTAACGCGTCACGGTCTCACGAGCAAATACCAGACGAAGGGTGTTGGAAGCTCAACAACATGTATGGGTGATAGGCTACGGCAGCGATGACTGGCGCAGAGATGGATTTTGGCTGGCGCTGCGCAGAAAGAGAGGGCTTTGCGAGGGGATGGCAGTAGTTGTCTGGGACTTTGATACCCATTTCAGGAGCAGTGCTTTGCTGCAATAGTAGGACTTTCGAAACCAAGAAACAGCCCCGGATGGACTTGTCGACGGGCACGAGAAGGAGAGATACACTGAAAAGTTGGCAGCGCCTTTTTTTGCCGCTGGTATCGTGCATTGACCATTTCTAAGTTTCATCTACTATGGTATCATTACGGGCTTTCAAGTTTTCACTTTTTTTTTTTGGCCCCCATTTTCATTTATGAAACACATCCGGGCTTTAATCTATTACACTTTGTAGATGGCTAAGCTCCTTCTTTACATTCGCTCGCGTCGTCGAGGGGCGGCTCGGATGATATCGTCCACTCTGAGGAGAAGCTGGAGAGAGATCATGTTAGTCGTGTTTTGGTTTTGCACACAGCAGATATGGTTCGAGAAGCTTACCTCGGATGCTTCGCTCGCGGATGACACCACTGCCCTCTTCAGCTTGTAGCTCTCTATAACACCCAAGTCGCGCATATCGGTCACATTTCCACCGGGAGTCATCAAGTCGAGTCCGTAGGTGTTGAGGCCATCGTATATGGTCTTTCGAAGTCTCGACACGAGGTCTCCAGAATCCAGACCAGCATTGTCGGCAAGGATTGTGGGAAGCTGACGGAGGGCGACGGCAAAGCTGGATACTGCCAACTGCTTCTTGCCTTCAACACGTGTAGCGGCAGCCTCAACAGCCTTGGCCATGACCATCTCGGCGCAGCCACCGCCCAGCGTCGTTCTAGGTTCAATGACCGTTTGCGAAAGAACGGCCAGCGCATCGTGCAGACTCCTCTCAGCCTCATCCAAAAGCTGTTCCGTAGCGCCTCGTAAGACAATGGTGCACGCCTCGCCCGCAGCCACGCCAGAGAACTTGATCAATGTGTCTTCGCCAATGATGACCTCCTCGATGACATCGCACTGACCTAGCTTGACCTGCTCGGGATGGTCAAATGTAGAGGTGATTTCACCACCGGTGACGAGGGCCAACCGTTCGATACCGTCAAAGTCGGCGTGCTCGATAGACATGATGCCAGCATCGGTAAAAAGCTGCTCGGGCCAATTGTAGATGAGTTGACGGTTGATGAAGCAGTTGATGCCATGAGCTTTAATCTTGTCGACCTTTGCCTTCATCTTGTCTTTTTCGGCCTTTTCAAGCTCTGCTAGCTTGCTCGTAGCCCCTACCTTCATTCTAGCTCCAAAAATCTTGACCTTGTCCGTGTCCATGGATGTGTTGGCTACCAGAATCTTGGCTTTTTCTAATCTCTTGGGCTGGTTAACACCAATCTTCTTGTCCAGGATGAAACCTTCGTCAAGATACGACTCAGAAAGCTTTCCTCCAGCCTTTTTAATGATTTGAATATGACTCAAGTCCGATGATTTCTTCAACCGCAGAATGGCATCACAGGCGAGAGTGGCAAAATGGTCCCTATCCTGAGCTAGTACCTTGGAACTGAGCGTTGTTCGGGCGATCGAGAGAAGATCCTTTCGGAACGCTTCTGGGTTTTTGCTGTGGTCCACTGCTGATTCCTCGAGAGCCTTAAGAGCAGCTTGGCTGGCTATCCGGTAACCCTCAATGATAGTCTGGGGATGTATTTTTTTGTCCACTAGCTTCTCAGCCTCTCTTAGCAGCTCGGCTGCCAGCACAGCAACTGAAGTTGTACCGTCACCGACTTCGTCGTCTTGAACTTTGGAGATGTTGACCAGAACTTTGGCGGCGGCGTTATCGAGGGCGATGGACTTGAGGATCGTAGCACCATCATTGGTGACCATAATTTCGCCAGTAGAGCTGCCCGATATCAGAAAATGCGCTGCGAAGGCTCAGTAGAGCAGCACCGCGAAAGGGGGAAGTTTGGGGGGGGGGGGGGGGAGGCGTCCAGAACTCACGCTGATTGCAAGATCTTGTCCATTCCCTTGGGTCCCAGCGTGCTCTTTACCAGGTCTCCAACGGCGATGGCACCCACAAAGGCGGCGAGACGCGCATTTTCGCCTTTCTCCTCCGTGGTGCCCTCCTCGAAAATCTGTGTTGGCAAAAAAGACTTCATGGCGGGGTTCGCATTAAGCATTAGCAATCAGTTGCCGCTGGCATCCTTTCTCGCAATGACGCAAAGCATGATTCTGACGTTATGATGGGGAGCCTACCATGACAGGCTATCCAGCTATAAAGCACCAAGTCTCTGAACTGGCCTGATCGTTGTCGTTTGACGTGGAGGGTGTTTTGTGACCGCTTCCTACAGCCAAAGCCAACCTTTTCCTGAAGCTCCTCCTATCACAAACTATTTCACCCATGGACCCACTTTGCCTTCCACGGCCGCTGCACAACCGCCAAACCCCACCATGTCAATGCTACACGTGACTTGCCCCCCGCCCATGCGCGGTCAAGGAACATTTGCTGTTCCGCCGCACACTTTGTGGAAACTGATGAACACCAAATTCGTGTCAAGAGACTATTCAAAGATCTCAGGTCCCACGGCTCGACGCCTCGCACGCGACATATCGAGTCCCACGGCAGCAAGAGAAAAATTGAAAAAAACTTGACCGAGAGCTTAAGCCAACTGAAGCCTCAATTTCGCGCTTCAGAAGTCTCGGCACCCTCCACCAGCAATACGCGAATAATCTTGTTCTTACCAGAACCTTTCATCCTCACCTAAGCGGGGCATCTTGCACCCCTCCCTAGCCGGAGAAAAATCGCCATCATGGCTCCGTCCTTCGACCACTTGCGCGAGGCTGACCTCGACGACGATGAATTCAATGATGACGACATCGATATCTCGGATCTTCGCGAGAAGTTCGAGGTTCAGCTAGAGCATGGATATGATTCTTTTGTGGTTGTCGATGGTCTCCCAAAAGTTACCGAGGAACAGAAGCCCAAGTTGATCAAATTCTTGCTGAAAAAGCTCAACTCCGTCGGAAGGACGAGAGAGGATCTGATTCACATGCCTATGGATGACAATGGCGAGTCCATGAGGTTCGATCTCCCGCGCTGTCAACGTTGTCGTGTTCGGCGTGCTGAACTACCGTTGCTAATTTGGGAATAGATTTGCCTTTGTTGAATTTTCGTCTGCTGCTGAAGCCGCTGCCGCTATCCGACAGCTAGATATGGTTCCTCTTGATAAGAAACACACCATGCGTGTGAACAAAATTACGGACATTGAACGTTTTGGCGGTGAGGGACGAATTGACGAAAAATACCAACCCCCTCACATCGACGAGTTTACCGAGAAGGAGCATCTCCGATGGTTCATGAAAGACCCCTCGGGCCGTGGCCGGGATCAATTTGTCATGTATCGAGGTGACTCTGTTGGAGTCTTTTGGAATAACGAGAAGGACCAGCCCGAGAATATTGTTGATCGCATGCATTGGACCGAAACGTTCTTACAATGGTCGCCCCTTGGAACCTACTTAACGTCGATCCACGCGCAAGGTGTACAGCTTTGGGGAGGCCATTCGTGGTCTCGACAGGCCAGATTTGCTCATCCCTACGTCAATCTTGTCGCATTCTCGCCCACTGAAAAGTACCTGGTAACGTGGTCTAACAGACCAATTTCCATTCCCGACAGTGGCCACCCTTCTCTCTCCATCGATGACGACGGCAAGAATTACGTTATTTGGGATATCGCGACCGGCTCTCCATTGCGATCTTTTGCCAACTTGGACGCGCCAAAGGGCGAGGAGGGAAAGCCTCCACCAAAGTTGCAGTGGCCTGCGTTCAAGTGGTCTGCAGATGACAACTATGTGGCTCGGCTGACACAGGGCCAGTCTATCTCAGTCTACGAGCTCCCGCGCATGAATCTTCTGGACAAGAGTAGCATCAAGATTGAGGGCGTCATGGACTTTGACTGGGCCCCCGCTACTCCCCAGCGTGACGGTGTCAAGAGCTACGAGCAGCTTTTCTGCTACTGGACCCCTGAAATTGGTAGCAACCCTGCCAAGGTTGGGTTGATGAGCATTCCCTCCAAAGAGATTGTTCGATCGCTTAACCTTTTCAGCGTTAGTGATGTCAAGCTGCATTGGCAATCAGAGGCTGCCTATCTTTGTGTCAAGGTCGACCGTCACTCCAAGTCCAAGAAGTCACAAGCCACCACATTGGAGATATTCCGAGTCAAGGAAAAGGGCGTGCCTGTGGAAGTTGTTGACACCATTAAGGACACTGTGATCAACTTTGCCTGGGAGCCAAAGGGTGACAGGTTTGCTATCATTACTACCACAGAGCCCGTTGGCGTCACGGCCGTGCCGCCCAAAACCGCCGTCTCATTCTTCTGCCCGGAAAAGATTAAAGGCCCCATTGCTGGCAATTTCAAGCATTTGCGCACTCTGGAAAAGAAGAACAGCAATGCTATTTACTGGTCACCCAGAGGACGATTCGTCGTCATTGCCACCATTCACAACCAGCAGAGTTCTGACCTGGACTTCTTCGATCTGGATTTCGAGGGTGACAAGCCCGAGTCAGACAAAGACATGACGGCTAATCTGCAGTTGATGAATACGGCGGACCACTACGGCGTTACTGACGTGGAGTGGGATCCATCTGGTCGGTTTGTTGCCACTTGGGCTTCAGTCTGGAAGCATGCGGTAAGTATTCTAGAGTGACGTTTCAGACACCGTGATTGGTCAGAGCTAACACACTCCTTTTTTAGATGGAAAATGGGTACCACATCTATGATTTCAAGGGCGAAGCTTTACGGGAAGAGCCTATTGACAAATTCAAGCAGTTCCAATGGCGACCCCGGCCCCCAACCTTGTTAACCAAAGAAGAGCAGAAGCAAGTTCGCAAGAACCTGCGCGAATACAGCCGTGTGTTTGACCAGGAGGATGCCGATCGCGGCGCCTCTGCCGATTTGGCGGTCGTCGAAGCACGTCGCCGCATGTTGGAGGAATGGCATACCTGGCGAGCCGATGTGGAGGAGGAAGTATCCGAGGACCGTGCCGCGCTTGGACTGCCACAAGATCCTCACGTCGCGTTGCTGGCCGCCAAAACGAAATCGATCAAGGGAAGCAGCGATGAGGAGGAGCAGATCATTGAAGAGATTGTGGAAGACGTCCTGGAGGAGAGCGAGGAGATCTTGGCTTAAAAAAAGAGTGTCGAAGAAAGCGCTGCTATTATCATGTGATGAGGGGAACGGATTCATTTTGTCCTAACATGCTACAGGCTTGCCATGACGGAGCAGGTGCATTTGCTTGAATGGGTACATTTACATGCCGGTTCAGAGTCAGGGCAGTCATAATGACTTTTTTATTAGTTCAATGTTTTCAGAATATATGCTGTGGCATTAGTGCGTTTTGTGGCGTGTTTGAGAGGATATTGTTGCCAAGGAAAGGTAGAATCGTCGAGCGGGTTGGTTGCTCCGAAGAATTACTTGAGGCAGAAGTCCATGCAACTCGCGTTGAATACAATGCACCCCTTGAATGATTTTACACTGGTACAAGCCCCATAAGCCCCCCTCTTTAGCGATCACAGCGCACGTGATACTGCAGGGGCTGTTAGCAGGGGCTAGGTGTGTATAGGCAAGGGACCTATAGCTACCTATCCCTCACTATAAAACAGGTGATATCGCTGTACCCCCCCTGCTAGCGAGTGACAGTTGATTGGTCTAACCCCCCTGTCATGTAGATGTGTAAAATCATTCAAGGGGTGCACTGTATTTTCCACAGGGGAGCTTTTATCTGGCACCCCGGTTTTAATAACTCGGCACCCATGTTATGGCACGGATGTGGCGAGGACATGCGATACTAGTTAACCTTAGCGATGTATATAGTAACTTAGGTAATTATTATCTATTCTATATATATATCTAAATATCTATATAGCTCACTGTAAATAAAGCTATCTAAGACCCCTTTATTACGGAGCTATAGCCTTAGGAGGCCGCTAGCTTACTTTAAATTCCTTATAATTCTAATTTTGCTATATAAGCTACTAATTAATTAGTTCTTTAAAATGCATAGGGATAATTAAGTCCTAATTAAGCATATAAAAGTGTTGGAATTGCCCTTAACGGCATAACCTTAGTGGAACGGCATAACCTTGGGAAGGCCCAATTTACAGATGCTAATTAGGCGCATTGCGTGATCGGACCCACCGACCCTAATGCTAGTGGAAAACTCTGCATATAACACTACCTTCCTTAGTTTAGCTTTTTTAGCTTTATTATTATTAACACTAATATATTATATTTATAACTCTTTTTTACACTAGTGCTTTATTTATTATTTTATAACCTTTCTAAGGTTATACTAATATTAATTAGTAGTTACTATTAACTATAGATTTATAAGGTATTTTCTAATAAAGAAGAGATAACTTCTATAGTATTTAAGACTACTATTTTTATACTAAGGAAGGCAGCTTTATAATAATAAAAGCATAGCTAAACTTTATTAGAGAGAATAGCTTTATATTTTAAATTTAAATACCTTTTCTATTTATTATAAAGAAAATAAACTAAGCTAGGCTAAACTACTAATAATAATATAGCTTTATTATAGATAAAAGATAAAATATAAGAAATAATTAAAAACTAGAGTTTAGAAGGGGAGAGAGCTCTATTAACTATTAGCTTAATCTACCTAATAAAGAATTTACTACTAAGAAGGCTATACCTATTTAATAATGCTATTTTATTAAAATAGAAAGGTATATTTAAAAACCCTAACTTAGTAATAGCATTAGTAATTATACTAAATAACTATATAGCTTATATTATTTAGTACTATAAAGAGTAAAGCTAAAGAGAAAAAGAACTCCTTAAAAACTTCTAAGATAATTTTTATAACTAAACTTTTAAACACTTTAAGAAAATTAGAATGCATATTTAAAGTAGCCTAAGGGACCTTCTATAAAAATATAGAATTCCACTTAATAAAGGCACTAAGGAGTTTATTATACTAAATCTTTATAAGCTTTTTAAGTATACTAAGAAGTAAATTATAATACTATTTTTAGCACTAAAAATTAAAATAATATTACTTAATTACCTATTACCTTACTATTTAACTTTACTAGTAATTAGCTAATTCTAAAGACCTTAAGGAAAACTATAATAAACCCCTAACCCTCCCTAGGGGTATAGTAATAAGAATACACTATTAAACTCTAACTAAAACCTTTACCTTACTTAGTAATAATAATACCCTTCTCTATATAATATAGGTACACCTTATTATAATAACTAATATTTAAAGGACTTTTATAGACCCCTTAAAAGATAGTACCTAAAATTCTTACACTCTAATAACCCTATACCTTTATAAAGCTCTTTTTATTAATAAAGCAAAACTATAAATAACTAAATCTATAGAATTCTTAGTAAGCTTAGTAAAATTTATACTAAGGAAAATAAATATACTAGTAAGATATATAACTTTATAACCCTAAAGGTTAATATCTTTATAAATAGATATAGAAGATATAATATTCTATAAAATATATAGAATAGAGCATTCTCTATAATATTATTAGAGAATGCTTTTATATACTATTTTAATAACTTAGCTAATAAGAACCTAACCTATAAAGAGCTTATTTAATAGATTAAAACTTACTTTAAGACTAAAAGCAACTAGTAATTCTATTAAATTAAGTAGAATAATATAATATTAAGAAAGGTTATTAGTAAAAACCCTAATAAGTCTAAGCTTTAATACTTAAATATCCTTATTAATAGCCTTAAGAAAATCTACTATAGCCTCTTTAATTCCTTATTAGTAAATATATAACTATAGTAATAACTACTAACTACTATTAGTAGTGTCTTTAAATACTATCTTACTATATTTAATTATATACTTACCTATAAAGGTATAGTTAGTAACTTAAGAAAATGCCTTTATATAAATAAGATAATTATATTATTATAATAAATAATAAAAGGACTACTAAAAGAGGAAGATAATAAGACCCTTTTTATAGATAGGCGCTATAGATAGGTATAAAGCTTATATTTAGAGTAATATAACTATAGAAAACCTTAGTTCCCTTAAAAATACTTTATTTATAATAAGGAAGGCTATTAGTTAACTAACTACTTTAAAATTAAGTAATAAAAGGCTAAAGAAAACTAGTGGAAGAGTAATAAATATAGGAATATACCTATAAATAAAAAATTTATAGCATTTCTCTAAGCTTTTAAAGGTTTCCCTATTAATAATAATAATAAAAAAAAGTAGGAGAATGCTAATAACTATATATAGAAGGTAATAAATATATTCTTTACTTCTTAGGAAAATAAGTAGTTTAACTAAAATAATAGCTAAATAATATATACTTAATTCTTTATAACTAAGCTTAAAAATTAGCTTTAAAGGGACTATTTTAATAGCCTATAACTCTTATAGCTACTTAAAGACTAAGCATTTAAATATAGTTTAATTAGCACTAACCTATATACTAAACCTAACCTTCCTACTCTTTAATACTTTATCTCTAAAGAAAGATATTCTAAAGAGGTCTTCTAAGGAATTCTCCCTAATACTAGCGCAATAGGAATTTCTATAGCTAAATTAATATAAGTAAAAGCCCTATTAAAGCTAATACTATATTTTAAAATTAAAGGCTTTAAGTAATATAAAATTAACTTTAAAGCTAGCTTAGCTACTTCTTTTAATATTCTTTATCTTTTAATAGTCTTTAGCACTATTAACTTTTATATTCTTAGCTTAGTAACTCTATTTTTATACTATATTATAGATATAGATAGTATAGGTATTAAGCTTAATAACCTTACTAATATGCTTATCTAAGGGAATAAGAAAGTCCTAGTTATTAAAAAATAAAGATATTTATAGTAAACCTTATAAGCTAATAAGGCTATAGCTTTCTACCTCTTTAAGACTAAAATTTAATAATTTTATTATTAATTTAGCTACTTATTAATTTAAAGACTAGCTAAATTACTAAAGTAAGCTAGTAAGAATACAAACTATAAGCTTATTAAGAAACTTACTAATAAATACTATTAATACTAACTTAATAGTAAGGCTTTTAAAAGGTTTAAATTCTTATTAAAGGATAACCTTAACTTTAACTATAAAATTATTATTAATATTCTATAAATTAATAAATAACCTATTCTTTATATTATTAATATTATTATAGCTTTCTAAGCTACCTACTTTCTTAATTAAAAAAGGTAGAAGGTATATAATATATAGAATACTCTTAAAGAATATTAAATTAATACCTATTTAAGCCCTTTAGATTAGATTATTAGTAATACTAAAAAGAACTTTACTTTTACTAAATTTAAGCATTTAGTATACCTTTTAGTAATTAATATTAATAAAGTCCTAGTAAAGGTATATTATAGTATTAGTAAAATAAAGAGATACTACCTTCCCTTAAGATAAGTATATAATATTATTAAGGAGAAGGTTAGTAATATACTAATTACTAATTAATAGCTTTAAATAGCAATAAAAGTGGTTAATAACTTAGTAAGCTTTAATAGCTTTATGCTAATACTACTAGTCTTTAGTGTATACCTTTATATAATAATAAAGTTATTACTAAGCCTATTAATAGCTTAAAGAGTAATAGCACTATAATAAGCTACTAAAAAAGCCTAAAAATACCTTATAAAACGCTAATTCTAGGAAGCTATAGGTACTTAGAATAAACCTAATACTATACTAGTTCACTAGCTCTTACTATAGTTTAATATATATATATAGTAAAAGAAAGAAGGCTAGTATAGCCCCTATAAGCTTCTAGCTACTATAGAGAAAACCTATACTATAGATATATTAAATAGCCTTATTAATTTCTATAGTATTATTATTAAGCTCTATAAAATACTTACTAATAATACCTAAGCACTAAAGTTAATAAGTATTATTAGGGATAACCCTTTAGTTAAGAAACTAAAGAGTAAAGCCTTAATAGTAAAGATAACTATAGTAGTTATTACTAAAGGTAAACCACTAGGTTTTTACTTAAAGAGTAAAACTTTAGTAGTAAAGCTAACTACCTTAAAGGCTATTAAAGCCCTAAAAAAATAAGGCTACCTAAAGAAGCATTCTATAGTAATACTTACTATAGAGATATAAAGAGTTAACTTTAATTATAAAAATAAGGAAAAAAAAGGAGAAAGATAGGGAATAGAATAAAAAAGAGAAAATAGTTTAACTTTATTAAAAAAAGGGAAAGCTAAACTTAATCCCTTTCTTAAGGATAATAATAAAGGTTTTAACCTAAATTATTAGTATTAAGAAATAAAACTAAAAAGAGAAGGATATTTAACTCCCCTAGGAAGAGAAAAAGGTAATATTATAGAAGAAGTAAAGATACTTAATATTAGTCCCTTTATTAAGGATAATAATAAGGGTTTTTACTTAAGTTATTCCTATTAATAAATAAAACTAGAAAGAGAAAGTAAATAAAAAAAGTATAAATTAAAGGTTAAAGCTAAGCTTAGCTCCCTAAAGGTAGATAATAAGGAGGGTTTTTATCTAAATTATTATTACTATAGTAAGAAACTAGGGAATAATAGGGGGAGAAAGGATATTAGCCTTAATAATAGGGATAATAATAAAGGTTTTTACCTAAATTATTACCTTTAAGAGAAGGGACTAAAAAGAGAAGAGGGTATAATTATAGGGAATAGTAATCCTATCTTTAAATAGCTTATACTAAGTAATTTTAATAGCTATTACTAAATTTATCCTAAGTATAGGCAAGGGATAACTAAACCTATAATATAAGGAGGGGTAAATAATAATAGTAAAATTAGCTAACTTAAGCAGGATAATAATAAGGGTTTTAACCTAATTTATTACTAATAAGGAATAAAACTAAAAAAAGGAGAAGAACTAATAATAGCTAGCCTAAACTATAATAAATATACTACTTATAATAGTATATTTTTAAAAGAAAGGTAGCTAAGATCTTATAGAATATAGAAGGAATAAAAAAAGGGTATCTATATAAGAGGAAGTATATTTTTATTAATAAAAGAGAAAGAAGACTTTTAAATTATAGTTACCCTTAAAAAAAAAGGTAAAATTACTACTAAGGGTATGCTTTTTAAAGCCTTTAATAAGAAAGAAATTAATATATTACTAGCAAGAGGTATATTTAAATTTATAGAGTTTAACCCTAAAAAACATAGAAACTAATGCCTTTTTTACTTATAAATAGTCTAGAAAGTTAAAAGTAAGGGAACCTCTTTACTATATAAGAAATTATATCTTATAATCTAAGGCTATAGTAATTAAGAGAAGGAAATAATTCTTATATAGGTACTTATAATCTAATAGGCTAGCTAATAACTTATTATAGCGCTAGCCTTATTACTTATAAAAAAGAAAATTTTCCTCTAGCTAAAAGATATTACCTAAGTATATATATAATTATAAATAAACCTTAGCTAGCTTATTATTACAAAGCTTTTATAATAAATTAAACACCTCTATCCTAAAAATATAATAATAAAGGTAATTAAGCCTTTATATAGCATTATAAAGGTAGGAACATACTAGTAGGCAATATACTTTAACTACTATAAAGAGATATTAAAAATAGTTACTTTTAGCTATAACCTATACTTCCTAATTACCTCTAAAGATAATAATAACTTTAGGCTTATTAGAATGTAAATAAATAATACCCTTAGCCTTAGTAATATAAAGTTCTTTAATAAAGAAAAAGAAAAGCTTTAAAGAGTAGGTTTTATAGCTAAACTAAAGTATATATTAAGTGCTAAGAACCCCCTTATCTTTAATAGCTATATTCTAATAAACTATAGTAATAATATAGTTAAGCTAAACTAAAAAGGCTAAAGTAAAAAGCTTATAATAGTGAAAATTAAGAATAAAATAACTATAAAGAACTAATATATTTAATAATAAGCTCTTAGAGTATATATCTTAAGTATATACTAACTAAAGGTACTTTTTAACCTCTCTATAGTAGTATAATATTAAAACCCTAACTAAACTAATATAAATAAGCTTAATAAAAGGATAAGTTAGTAAATTAAGAATTCTAACTAAGGAATTCGCTATATTCTATTTAACCTTTAATTAGTAGTATTATATATATTTATAGATAGATCTTTTATAAATAATAAAGACCTAAGCTCCTAAATTAGATTTATAATTATCCTAGGTAATAAGGTAAAAAGTAGTGTTAATATAAAATTTAAGCTTTAAGGGAATATTATTATATATAGCTTAATAAAGAGTAAGAGAGTTATAAGGAGTGCTCTTGCCTCTAAGCTATATAGAATAGTCTAGGGTATAAATATAGTATACGCACTAGGAGTCACTCTAAATATAATTATAAAGAAGCTATAAAAAGCATACATTTTAATAATAATCTATATAGACTCTTTTTCTCTATATAAATGCCTTATAAAGCTAGGAATAACAAAAGAAAAACAGCTTATAATTAACATTATAGCCCTCTAATAATTATATAAGTATTATAAGCTTATAGAAATTTAATGGATTAATAGAAATAATAATATTACGGATGTAATAATAAAGGCAATGCTAAATAAGGCTCTTAAGAGCTTTATTAATAATAATAAAATAAGAATTTAAATAGAAGAATAGGTAAAAAGGGAAGCAGCTAATTAATAGGAATTAGTTATAATAAATAAGGCTGTAGAGGCTAAAGAATTTTTATATAATTAACTTAGTATAAAGCTAGCTAATTAAGGACGTTCTTTTTAATTAAGGGATTTACATATATTAATAATAACACTCTCTGTTTTTTATACGTTTTTTTAGCTACTCTTTAGGTAATTCCTTTTTATTAAAAAAAAGAGAGAATTTATAAGTATTAGAATTACCCTTAATAGCATAACCTTAGTAGAATGGCATAACCTTAGGAAGGCCTAATTTATAGATACTAATTAGGCGCATTGTGTAATTAGACCCACTAACCCTAACGCTAGTGGAAAACTCTACACATAACGCTACCTTCCTTAGTCTAGCTTTTTTAGCTTTATTATTATTAACACTAACACATTGTATTTATGACCCTTTTTTGCACTAGTGCTTTATTTATTATTTCATAACCTTTCTAAGGTTATACTAACAAAAAGGCATCTTATAATCCCTATTAACTCTTATATAGCGCTTAGCCTAGTGTTACTATTAATACTAATAATAGTATATTATTAGGTATATTATCTAAAGCTACTAGTAAAGGCCTAGAAAATGCCTTATTATAATTATTAGTATCTTTAACCTCTAAAATAACCCTTATATAGGCCTATAAATATATAGTTCTAGGCTTATAAGAATTACTAAATTCTAGCCTATATATCCCTAGAGAAGTTATAAATTCCTAGGTTAAGTTAATAATAGTAAGAGCTATTAAAGGTAGTACTTATAATGCTTAATAATACTCTTAAGCCTTAGCCCTCTTAAAAGCCTAGGTTCTTTTAAATTATAAGGGATCTTAATAGGCGCTTTAGCTAACCTTCTTAAGCCTAAGAGCCCCCTATAGCTAACCCCTAGACCTAATTATAATTAAATTAAAGGGACCTTAAAAAATATTATTATTAGGTTTAAAAGACCTATAAAAGTAATACTAATAGATATTAATTTTATTAAGCTAAATTAGCTACTTATCTAGGAATTTATAGGCAATTTAGTGCTAGTAGGGTAGGCTAAAGGCCTAAATATTATTATAAGGTATGTATAGCGTTAGAGGTATAACTAGCTTATTAGGATTAACCTTTTACTCTTCCTTTATAATATGCTATAATATATAAAAAGAAACTTAGTTATAAATTAGTTAATATATAGGCTTTTAGGTTAAATTTAATAGCTTATAATACCTTAAGGTATATAAATTCTAAATTTTTACTTCTTAGTATGCCTAGAAGTATATAAGCTTATAAAAAATAGTGCTTAAGTTACCTATATTACCTTAAAGCTACCTTTTAATAGTAGCATTTAATAACTCTATAATAGATATTATAGTGTAGCTAAAGTAATAATATTTATTTATAAAGTAATATATAATCTTCTCTTTCTATAGATTTATCTATATATTATAAGTATATTTAGTAGCTATAGGTAGAAATTTACTAAGTTAATAGAATGCTATAAGTCTTTATAAAAATTTAGGCTTAGTTTTGCTTATAATAAAACTATTCTATACCTATAAAAATAAGGCAAATATAAGCACGTAGATAATCTATTAAGTAGCCTTATTATATATAGCCTTTAGAAAATACCTTTTATAATAAAATAGTATATTTATATTAATATACTACTAGTAAAGAATGTGTAGTATACTAATAAACCCTTTATACTTATTAATTATATTAAGCATGCTATAGTTATAGTCTATAATAATAATCTTTAGCTTATTAATATACTAAGACCTAAGGAGTTTACTAACTATATTTATTACTTAATTAAAGTTATCTTTAGTCTTACTACTTATAAAATATACTATAAATTAGAAGCTTTTATTTAATTTAGTAACTCTATAAGTATTAAAGAGAGGGAGATTAAAGTAGTTTATTTTATATATATTATTATAGAGATAAATATTAAGGTTTTCTTTAAGAAGTTTAATGCCTAAGATTAGAGTAATAAAGAGCTTAATAATACAACCCTTAGCGCTTTATTTATCTCTATAATAAAAATTAGAATTATTATAAAGCTAATTATAAAGCTACTTAACCTTAGAGTAGCCTATAAGTTCCTTTAAGTAGTACTTTTATATAAAGTTATATATATTAAATTAAGTAAGGCCTTTAATATTAGGCAGCCCCTATTACTATAAATGCTTAAGGATTCTAACTAGCTTTACTTTTATATTATAAAGTGTAATAATTTACTCTTTATAATGCTTAAAAGCCTACCTTTAAACCTATAAGAGGGTAAAAATATTACCTAGAGGGTAATTATACTTAAGGAAAAAGGTAGTATACTTAAGGCCTTAGTTATTACTAAGCTTTCTAAGTATAAGCTTATATTTATATTTAGTTATTTAAAAGGCTAAATTTAGCTATAA
Source organism: Claviceps digitariae (assembly GCA_018360205.1). Taxonomy (NCBI): domain Eukaryota; kingdom Fungi; phylum Ascomycota; class Sordariomycetes; order Hypocreales; family Clavicipitaceae; genus Claviceps; species Claviceps digitariae. Next base: position 16,261 of record SRPT01000160.1, read on the forward strand.
TCTCTTTTTATAAGCATTAGAATTATAAGAAGTAGTATATTTATACTCTTTATAGCACTAAAGGAGCACTTATTAAGGGTTAGAGGTATTTAGAATACTCTTATATATAGAGAGGCTAAATTTAAGCTTATAGGTATATAGAAATATAGCCTTTTTAGCTGCCTCTAAGGTGGGAAATTAGTAGAAATAAAGGGCTTTTATAATGGCTTTAAAGATATATAATAATTCGTTGCAATAATATATATGGCTTATAGGAATGCTATATTTAGGTCTATTCTAGTTCACAGCAAAATTTGCGGGCAGGCCTAATACCAGCGAAGTCACGGTCCCAGCCACAACGGGGGTGCCGAGTTATTAAAACCGGGGTGCCAGATAAAAGCTCCCATTCCACAGATGCCCCAGTCCAGGCCTGAAGGGTATTTGAAGGATGCAGTGGGGACTGGGGCTCCTCATATCAAGGCTTGGACAGCGCTGATAAGTTGCGAATGAGGGCATCAATATTCAACGGACGCTCGCAATCTCTTTTGGTGATTGTGTCACGTGGAATTCCGTTTTTTTTTTTTTTTTAAAAAAAAAAAGAGAAAGAGAGAAAGAGAGAGGAAGCTTATTAGCGCGGATTCATGCCACAAATACCGGACGAAGCGAGCCAGTCAGACGAACAGACAAAACACACTGTGCAAGAGGTTTTTTTTTTTGTGCTATGCCCCCGCCCCCCCCGCCTCACAGGCATTCAAGTATTCAAGTATTCCAGATGGTTCGAGCAATCTCTGCATTCCGTCCAGCGTCTCATCGCCTCGTACCGTTGAAGATGTCTGGTACGACACCCCCCCCGGCCTGACAGGCGCCCTGCAGCTGCACTCCAGAGTTTTGGGTTCTGGCGGGTGCAGATGGGCGGGCGGGTTGCATGAGACCTTTTCAGTCGCCACAACTGCGGGTTGCCCTAGGTTTTGTTTTATTTTATCTGGCAATATTAATTGTGCGAAGCATAGTTAGGGTTTGATTTTTTCTTCTTCTTCTTCTTCTTTTTTTTTTTTCATTTAACAAGCCACTTGAATGGCCTGCATGCCCGGTGCAAAGGAACACCAGATTTTGCAAGCAGGGGGCACAACGAAAATACAAAAAAGACAGGGGGCGAGTGAGCATCCGCGTTTCAGATGCTAAGAGAGCAAAAGAAAAAGACAAGCAATTCGGGGAGTTTCACAGTTTCGTCTGGCAGAGAATTGACAAGCGTTAGATTGGATTGATCTTCAGTACTCACAAAAGGATAACGAAACGAGTTTCGTCGCCATCAGGATAGGAAAAGGGGGAAGCGGGAAGAAAGGTCAGCATGCGGTGCATTTATTCCTGCGGCACAGATGCTACTTTCTACTGCATGTACGGACTGTCTAATCCCTGGATTATCTTACAAAGGATAATTGTAGGGCGACATGGCAGGAGTTTTTGTGGCGTGACCTCGGCTGCGCACAATCCATAAGAAAGTCTAAGCCGAGTGCAGTCACTCGATGTACACACATACATATGTACAGTGGGATGCAGATAGTTTTCGTACGAAGGCAAGTATCGCGAATTTAGCCGATCAATAGGTAAATTAAATAACAACCCTGTTTTTTTTTTTTTTGCTTGTACAATTAGCTTCTTCGTTAGATCAGCTTCTTTATTAGCTTCTTTATTAGATTAGCTTCTTTATTAGCTTCTTTATTAGCTTCTATAAAGACCCCCTTTCCCTCTTCTTCATTAGCTTCTTTATTAGCTTTTTCATTAGCCTCTTCTAAGTCTATTTTTCCCTCTTTTTCCTAGCTTCTTCACTAGCTGTTTTTTTCCCCTAGCTTCCTTCCTTCCTTCCTTCTAATAGGCTATAGGCTAGAACTAACGCCTTAGCTACATTTAAGGCTCTGCAAGCTTAAAGCATAGGGTCTTTCCTATACACAAATTCAACGAATTTATCTAATTCTAAAGTTAATAATTGCTTATATAATCTAACAAGAGGCTATATAGAATAACTATAAATCTCTTTAGCGTTCTGGTTAACCACGCCTTATTTCTAAGGAAGAAAGAGACCTTCTTTATAATACTATCTAGGAAAATCCTTATATTTAGCACTCTAACCTTCTTAAAGCTATTAATTATAAATATAGCCTTTAGACCCTCTAAAGCTTTTTAAAATTAATAAATTTATAGAAGTAGCTATAGAAAAAAAAACCTCTTATAACTAAACAATATATAGCTTAAAGGCTTATATAGGCGCACTAATATTAGACCCTTAATTAGCAGAAGGTCTGGTTTTTTAACAAGATAAAGGTCTAACCTCTTTTTTCCTCTTTTTATTAGCTTCTTCATTAGCTTCTTTATTAGCTTCTTTAGAGCCCGTTTTTTGCTATCTTTTTTAACCTCTTTTTAGTTATATATACCCTAACCTTGTTAGCCATAGTAAAGCTTTTTTCCTAGCTCTTTAGACCTCTTCTAACCTCTTCCCTCTTCCCTCTTCCCTCTTTTTTTATCCCTTTTACAACCTCTTTTTATTAGCTTCTTTAGAGCCTATTTTTACTGTCTTTTTTAACCTCTTTTTCGCTATATGCTCTAACCTCTTTTTTTTTAGCTATAGCAAAGCTTTTTTCCCAGCTCTTCTAACCTCTTCTACCCTCTTCCCTCTTCCCTCTTCCCTCTTTTTTATCCCTCTTACAACCTCTTTTTATTAGCTTCTTTAGAGCCTATTTTTACTATCTTTTTGTTAGGTGTAGATACGGTAGCTAGGCAAAGGCGATATGGTGACTAGTATATTGACTGAAGCTTGCTTCTTCTAAGAAGCCCTTGTGCGTGTGGCGGTCTTTTAGGTGTAGATACGGTAGCTAGGCAAAGGCAATATAGTGACTAGTATATTAACTAAAGCTTGCTTCTTCTAAGAAGCCCTTGTGCGTATAGTGGTCTTTTAAGGGCTACTATAAGCAAGAGCGTAACTAAGCATAAGGGATTCTATCCTAATACGCCTTATATTATAAGGACCTTATAATTACCCCCCCCCTTAGGCTAATATCTTAGTAGTATATATTCTGCTTATGCCTTTCGCTAGTATCTTAAAAGGGATATATAGGTAGCTACATTATAATATAGCCTTAAGTCCTCTATTTAACCCCCCTATTTAGTGCCCTTAGTATATAATTAAAATAAATAATATATATTGCTTATTGCTAGCTAATTAGCAATAATATATAATAATAATAATACCTAATTATAACTACTAATATTAATTAAATAAATAAAATAATGCCTTAATTAAATTACTTCTCTTTATAGTCTATCTATAAATAAGGTAGGTTCTTACTATTTCTTTACTTATATTATACTCTACCTTTCTTATCCCTATTTATCTTCCTTACCCTAGACTTAGTATTCCCCTTTATCTTTTTATTTATTTTATTAACTTTTACTATTAATTTATTATAATATTACTTTTCTTTACTATTTTTAAGAAAATTTTTATATAGCTATATATATATACTTATTATATATATACTAATTACTATAACTTTAAAAAGAGCCTGCCCTTTAAGCCTACTTTTATAGTGCTTAGCTATGCTTTTAATGCTAATTTATTTATTAGCACTACTTTTTATTTATTTAAGCGCTATTTATAATACTAAAAGCGTAATAATACTTATAATACTATATATATAACTCTTTAAATCTATAGTAATTATTAATACTATAAGTAGGTTATACTTATAATATAGGGAAACTAAAAAAACTATCTCTTTATATACTACTAGCTAGAAGTCCTTTTAGGCACTATTAAATTAGTTTCTAATTTAAATATAGTAGTAAATAATAATAACCTTTCTCTTACTATAGAGAAGTATATTTTTACTAAGGACTAGTAATAATAACTTACCTATATATCCCTCCTTTTACTATATAGTTTTAACTACACTAAGTAGGCGTATTAAGTAGCCTATAGCTTAACTAGTATAGCTAAAAATATAGTAGTATATATACTAATATAATAGTAAAATCCTCTGCTAATGCTTATAATAAAAGGTATAAGTTTTATATAATTAGTATATACTAGCTAGCTACTAGCTTTAAATAGTGCATTACCCCCCTCTATATTTCCCTTAGGTAAGTATTATCCCTTTATATTTATTTAATATTTACTTATACTTCTTTTTTAGAATACTATTAATAATAAGATATAGTATAATACTACCCTTTTATATTTATACCTAGGTAAGGCTAGATACACTACCTAGGTAGTAACTATTAAGTAGGTTTTTTATAGCGTAAAGAGAGTAATTTAATTTGTATTATTCTATATTAGTTATATTAAGGGCATAAGCCTAGCTTAGTAGTTTATAAAGGCTACTATAGATTTATTCCCTATAGTAGCCCCCTTATTATAAATAGTTTTTTTTTTTATAGAATAAATTTATTATTACTACTAACTTTATATCTAATTGCTAGGCTATTACTTATAAATTGTTTTATTTATTTTCTTTTTATAAAAGTTAGTAATAAGCCTTAGTATTAAGATATTATCTTCTAGGATTTATTAGTTATATTTACTTAGCTATCCCTTCTATTTTATAAGGAAGTATATGCCTTCCTTAGTAATCTTCTTATTTTTAATCTCCTTAACCTTATATTTATTATTATTATTTTCTAGGTCTAGGGTTATTATACTTTCCCTATCTTCTTTTCTTTTACACTATAGCTTTAGTAGGCTAATATAGAATATATTATAAAGTTATGTATATTTCTTAGGTAATTTAAGGCAATATACTTACTTCCCTATAGGGTATAGAATGTAGAAAGGTCCTAAGAATCTAGGGTTTAGCTTTTTCTTTATATATTTAACCTATATATTCTTAGCGGATAGTAGGACCTTATTACCTTTATAGAATGTTATTAGTTAGTAGTATTAGTTATAGTACTTAGCTTATATATTTACTGCTTTTTTCTATATTTTCACTATTTTTTCCTATAGTATATAAAGTTTTTATATCTATACCTTTGCTTTAAGTATATCCCTATCTAGAGATTTACCTTTAATGCCTAAGCAAAACTTAGGGTAGTATCTATAAAGTATATAACTAGGCGCCTGCCTTATAGTTCTATTTATAGTATTATTATATATAAATTAAGCCTATAGTAATAGGGCTAGCTATATTAGCTAATGCTTGCTAATAAAGCATTATAAGTAGTGTTTTAGCACCTAATTAGTCCTTTCTATTTACCTATTAGTTTAGAGGTAAAATGCTATTAATAACTATTATTTAACCTTAAAGTAAAAGTATAAATTACTCTAGAATACACTTATAAATACAAACCCTTAATTTAATATAATGCCTTTAGTAGCCTTAAACTATAATTTAATCTCCTTATAGAAAATCTCTATAAGGTCTACTATATTAATACTAGTAGTTATAAGTAGAAATACTATATACTTAGTAAATTAGTTTATAATTACTAGGATTGTATTAACTTATTGCTTATAATATAATCCTTTTAGTAAACCTATAATAAAGTCTATAGATATCTCTACCTAGGGTTACTATAGTATTAGTAGTAATTTAAGGTAACTATATAGGTAATACCTCCTAGTAACTACCTATTAGTATACCCTATAACTAAAGATATACTTTATTATAGCTTATTTTATAGCTAGCTAGTAGTATACCTAATATAGAAGCTTTATAGTCCTATTAATTTTAAAATAACTAGCTAGGGAATTATTATAGTATAGCTATAAAAGCTCTTACTATAGAATAGGCTTCTATAAAATAATTACCTAGTCTTTATATAGTAGGAGGCTACTTATATTATATTACTATATCCCTGCCTTTTTGCCTTAATTCCTTAAAACTATATTTTTAGTAATCCTTCTAAGGTTTAAATCCTACTTCTAAGCCTTTTATAGTAGTTTAGCAAGGGGTTTATATATTTAGTTTTTATAGGGGTTAAATAATATAGTAGCCTTTTTAATCTCTTAGGTTTTAATGCATTAAATATAGGCAATCTTTATAGTAAAATTGCCTAGTTTTACCTACTCCCTAGCTAGCGTTTTAGTAGCTACTTTAGCTATTTAAGTAATAGAGTTTTATTCTATAGAACTAGCTTTAGTAGCTAGGACTAAATGCATCCTTAAAGGTATCTTGCTAAGCTATTATATGCTATTAAGCACTACCTCTAATTCTTTATAAAGTAATAATCTCTTCTATAACTCTAGCAGTATCTCCTAATTTATTAGGGCCTTGCCTTTATAATTAGGCCTTCTTAATAGTATATCTATTAGATTGCTCTTCCTTATATAGTGCTTAATAATAAAATAAAATAGGCTAAGGAATATATATTATCTAGCCTACTAACTATTAAGCTTAGTTTAGCTTATAAAAGTCTATAGGTTATAGTGGTTTAATAGAACCTTTATAGGATTTATAACCCCTTTAATATAGTATTACTAGTGCTTAAAGGATTCTACTATAGTAAAGAGCTTTTAGTTAGCTATACTATAGTTTTATTCTATATTAGTAAACTTTTAAGACTAAAACGCTATAGAGTGGTATTACTCCTTATTATCTAGCTAAGAGATAATGCTAGCTATTATAAAGGTAAAGGTATTTATCTTAATGTAAATTAGCTATTTAGGTTTATAATATTATAGTAAAGGCACTTCTTAAAAGGTAGCTTTTAGCCCTATAAATACTATATATTTATTATTCCTAAAGTAGAACTTACTATATTAAATTCCCTTTTAGCTTCCCTTTATTAGTATATTAAAAGGTACTATAAAAGTAAAGTATTAATATATAAACCTATAGTAAAAGTTATAGAAACCTAAGAAGATTTATATATTTTTAAAACTCTTAGGTTCTTTCTATTTCTAAATTATATTTACCCTTCTTTTATTTATTAAAATACTATTAATAAAGAGAATAAATTTAAAGAACTTTACTAAGTCTTAGTAGAATATATACTTAAATAGCTTAATATATAGTTTAGCGCTCCTTATTCTACCTAGCACTTTCTATATATAAGCTATATATTCTATTTATATTTTTAAAAAGATTAGAATATTATCTAGATACACTATATAAATAGTATTAATTAGCCTTTATAGCGCTTAGTGTATATAGTTCTAGAATATAACTAGGGCATTAGTTAGTTTAAAGGGCATTATAAGATATTTATAGTAGCTATATTTAGTTTTAAATATTATTTTCTACTTATCCCCCTTTTTAATATAAATATAGTAGTATATATCTTTAATATTAATTTTAATAAAGAACTTTACCCCTTAAATATAGTTAAGAATCTTTAAAATAAGGGGTAATATATATTAATTCTTAAGTATAACCTTATTAATACTATAATAATCTATATATAATTAAAGGGTACTATTCTTTTTAAAGATAAAGAGAATAAGGGTATTAGTAGGGCTTTTTAAGGCTTTTATATAGCTATTTATTAAATTCTCTTTAAGGTATTTCTATAGAACTTTAAGTTTATTTTAAAATAAGGGGTATATAGGTTTATATAGTAGTAATATATTAGGCAGTAGGTTAATAGTATAGTTAGTATTTTTTCTTAATAGTAATATACTAGTATTATTAAACTTAAATATATTTATATATATAAATAGTTTTAAGGGAATATTACTAGGGACTAAGGGTACTTTCCCTTAGTCTTTATCTCTTAGGAGTGTTGCTTTATTGCCTATAATTACCTAAATAGTATATATAGTGGCTATATTTCTATTTTTCCTTATAAATTAGTAGGGAGTTATTAGGGATATTCTAGATTAATAAAGCTTAAACTACTACTTCTTTTTATAAAGTGCTAGGTAAATATATTTAGTTGCTAGTATATATATTCTAATTAGAATAAGGCTTCCCTTAACTCTAGGGTCCCTATTTACTACTATATATAGTAAAGTTAATTCCTTAGAGTGTTTATAGAAATTAGTTATACTTATTAATACATTATATACTCTATATTATAGAATAGTTAATATGCTAATTGCTTAAAGTTTAGGGGCGTTTATTAGAGTCTTTTAAAGTCCTTATTATTTTATAAACTCTAAACTAATAATATTAATATTAAAGTATATATTTAAATTAGCAAAGGTTTAGGTAGTAATTTATCCTTAAATAGTAATAGGTATATAAAAATATTACCTAATAGGGAGTTTATAACTTATAAAGGTAAGGGTAGCTACTTTTACTATTAGGTGTTTTCTATTTAGTTTACTTATTGTTTTAAGGGTTAGTTATAATAGTATTAAATATAGTTTAAGCTGCTATAATTATAGCACTTCTATAGTCTTTAGATAAATTTATTGTTTAAGCCTATTATAGGGCTATTTAGTGCTAAAAGAGGGTATTATTATTAGTAATAATATAGCGTACTTTATAATTATAGTTAAGGTGCTTTTAGAGGGTTTTCTTTTATCTTAAATTCTATCTTATGCTTAGGTCTTACTAGCATAGTATCTTAGAATTGCTAGGCAATTTATACTACTTCTTTCTTTATTTTCTTAGTAATAAATATATATAGGTTTATATAGTTCTAAAGGTTAGGTAGTAACTTAGTAAAGAAAAGAAGAGCCCTAGCTTTTTTACTAGCTCTTTTAAGGTGTTTCTTTAGCGAATTAAAATAGATATTAAAGTTAATAGGATTCTAGCCTTCTTACTATTTAGCGTTTTCTATTATAGTAGTAATTTAGGCCTCTTAATTAGTAGAGTCCCTTAGTAAGGTAAGGGTTTATTCTTAGAATTTATTCTAGTTATTCTTAAGTTCTTTATATTAATTATTTAATTATTTATTAAGGAAATAATTCTATCTTACTTAATAAAATTAGTGTATATAGTTAAGAGTAAAAAGAATTTTTTAATAGTCCTAATAAAACTTACACTATACCCTATTAAAAGCATAGGTTAGGTTATTAATTTAAATCTTATGCCTTTATAAATTAGTAAGGTGTATTAGTAGATTAATATTCTTTACTTTAACTTCTCCTTAGCTATTATTTAATAAGTTATTAGTAAAGCAGTAATATTTAGCCCTCTTTATATTACCTATCTATTAGCCTAGGGTAGTAAGGAGTTTTTATTCTTAAGCCTATAATTTCTTTAGTTCTTTAAGCTATTAAATTTATTCTTAAATTGCCTTAGTTTTCTCTTTAAGGTTAAGGGGTCCTAGGACTGCCTTATCCTAGGTTATAGTAGTAATAGTAAGGGTATTGCTAGCTATAGTGGCTATAGATTACTAGGTATTTGCTAAGGGTTTAGAAGATAAGGAGCCCTCTTATAGAATAGCTATAGGTTATTAAGTATAAAGCGCTATATTATCTTTAGGTAGCTATAAAGAAGCTTTAGAATTATTAGGTATAGATATAGTAGCTAGGTAAAGGCAATATAGTAACTAGTATATTAACTAAAGCTTGCTTCTTCTAAGAAGCCCTTGTATATATAGTGGTCTTTTAAGGGCCGCTATAAGCGAGAGCGTGACTAAGCACAAGGGATTCCATCCCAATGCGCCTTGTGTTGTGAGGACCTCACACTTTTTTAACCTCTTTTTTACTACATACCCTAACCTCTTTTTTTTATCCTTTTTTTAGCTTTTTTAACTATTACTACTAACTATTGCTGCTAACCGCTACTACTAACCGCCGCTACTAACCTTATTATAGGTTAAAAAATCTAGTGGAATCTAACTGAAGTTTATATTTATAAAACTAACTAACTAAATCTAACTTTGCAATGTATAGCTAAAGCTAAAAAAAGATAACCTTAGCTAAATATTCTAGTTAATATTTAAGTATAACTATTAATGCGATTTAATACCACTTTATAGTTAGGTTATAGTATAAGATATTTTAAAGCTTTATAGTGACTAGCTTCTAAATAATATTTAAAGTAGCAATATTTTTATGTAGAATAATGCACTAGTTTACATAGCTTATATTATTTATAAGCTCTTTTAGGACCTTAGAATTAAGGTTATAACTTAGCCTGTAAATTCGCTAGACTTAAACCTAATTAAGAACCTATAGGCACTTTTAAAAGAAGGTATTTATAAAGACTACCTATAGCTACGCTTTATACCTTATACTATAGAACACTAAGACAAATTAGTATAGGCTACCTATAAGACTTAGTATAGAATTAGTCCTAAAATCCTAAGAAATCTAATAGATACTATGCCCTATTGTGTTAATGCAATTATTGCTGCAGATAGCTAGTATATAAAATACTAGATTTTTTTTTTCTTTATCCCTGCTTTTTTTTTTATTTTATCTAATCGGCTAAATTCGCAATACTTGCCTTCGTACGAAAACTATCTGCATCCCACTGTACATAAGTAAGTGTATGTATGTGTGTATGTACATATGTGCCGACCTACTTAATGCGAGTACGTTGCATTCTAGTGTAAAAGCCGCCCAATCAGTCGATGTGAAGAATCTTTCACGGGCCAGACTGTACAGCTGTCATGGAGGCGTCGTGCCGTCTCACAAAGACGATCCAAAAGGAGCAAAGATGCAGCTGCTTCGTTCATGGAGGAGTGATGATGATACCTGAGGCAGCAGCGGATATTGCTCAGTCCGTCCCCTTTTGAGTTGCGTAGACCCCAGTTCGGGCCAGTGCGCCCACACGCCGCTCGACCCGCTTGTGGTCCAGTCCGGCCTAGCGTCAGATGCTTAACTTAGTACTAGTAAGCAGTACTTGGCAGGAACTTGAGCAGCTGGGCGCATACGAGCGGGTCGTTCGTACTCCAAAAGCCTTTTGCACCAACATTGCATGGCTAAATGTTCGAAAATACCTATCTGACCCCACTGTAGTACTAGTACCCACCGAGTACCTAGCTTATTGACGCATCATCTGGCTGTTGCGCTGTGGTGGGCTGTGCCTCCTTGTCCTCGTCCATGATGCCCTTTTCTTTCTTTTTCCAACCAACCAACCAACCAACCATTGACGACCTGTGCAGCGCCTTTAGCTGAGAACCAACTCGCCGCCATTCCCTACCAGGCCAAGTCTTCGATATATTCTCTCCATAGCTTCTCTGGCCGTTTTGCTGCCATCTTTTTGCCCACCAGTTCGACAGGGCAGGCTTGCCCGAAGTGCAGAGCTAGCACGAACCGACCGTCATCCCTCCCCGCCCACAACCAGTAGCAAGTCCCTCTCTCTTTTTCCATTTTCATAATTCATTCTCCTGCTTCCAACCGCGCATCCGTCCGAACCCATCTTGATCGCCTCGATTTGAAATACCGAAGCAAAAGGGCGGATTGGGGAAGAGGAAAAACAAACAAACAAATAAAATCCGTCCCAAGCAGCATCCTAGGCCCCTGATGGCCTTCTCATGGTAGCTGGCTTGAGTGCTCCCCCCTCACCAAAAAGTAACGACCGGGGACAGCTCATCGGGGCTGGTCGAGCCTCGACACTTCCTAAATGCAATCGACATTGTCGAAAGAATTGTACGGAAATGCTACGACGGTCCTCGCATGACGGGCGGGGTTCCTCGCAACAGCAGAAGAAGCTTTTGGTCGCCCTCTCCTTCATCCTTTTACCATGGCTCCAGATTGCAGATGCTCTACAGCAGCAGAAGCAACAACAACACCAGAATGCCGCACATTCGATAGTCCCCCAGGCTCGGCTCTCTGGTGAGGATGTCGGCGCTGATAATCTCTACTGGGAATCGACATCTGTCAAAGCCAGATCGGTCTCGGCTGAAACAGCACACAACGACCGCGATAGATTGACGCTGCGAGAACAACATCAATACGAAAAGAAAGCTCTAACCGATCACATCCTCGTTCCTGATGATGCGAGCGCCCACGAAACTTCTGCTCTGGCCTCATCGGCCGTCCGAGCACCAAGTACTCTTCGACAATGGCCCGACAGTCACCTTGCTCATGGGTCAGCCTCGCCGCAACATGCGCGGAGTCTGGAGGACTGGGAAGTAGAAGACTTTGTTCTTCTGGCGACCGTCGATGGAGACCTGTTTGCCAATGACCGCAGGACTGGTATTACTCGTTGGCACCTGAACATTGATCAACCCATGGTCGAGTCAATCCACCATCGGGCGAGCATTTCTGTGGTTGATGAGGACTATCGCCCTGTAGACCATTACATATGGGCTATCGAACCTACTCGCGACGGTGGTGTGTATATATGGACCCCCGAGCCAGACTCCAGCCCTCGCGATACCGGTTTATCCATGAAGAAGCTGGTTGAAATATCTCCGTACGAGGAAGAACATACTTCCATCGTCTACGTTGGCACCAAGAAGACGACAATGATCACTATCGACGCAGGCACGGGCCATATTCTCAAGTATTTCGGTCCCGACGTCTCGCACAGTAACGAAGCTGAAAGCTGCCTGCGACCAAATGCATTATTTGATAGGGGGAGTGAAGAGTGCAGCTCCATAGGAACCATCACCCTTGGCAGGACCGAATACTCGGTAGTCATCAGTCGAAAGGATGGAAAGAGAATCGCGACTCTGAAGTATTCCGAGTGGACGCCCAATACCCGCGACAGTGATCTTTTCCACCAATACCATGTATCCAAGGACAGCCGATACATAACAACCCAGCATGATGGCAAAGTCTACGCCTTTGACTATGGACGGACCGATAAAATTGGTCCTTTGTTCAGCCAAAAATTCAGTGTCCCTGTCGCACGCGTGTTTGACGTTTGTCGCCCCGGGGACGCTGCCGCGGACAGTAACCCCCACCTGGTTGTTCTGCCTCAACCGGCCATGCCATCTCAAGATGAGGACATGGCGCAGAAGCGCATCAATAGCGTCTTTCTGAACCGCACTGAAGAAGGTAGCTGGTACGCTCTCTCTGGCGTCGCCTATCCTCTTATCATTGGCGCACCGCCAGCCAAGGCATCCATGGCGAGTTGGTGGGACCAGGCGACTTCGTGGGATAGCTTGACGGAAGCCAAGGTCTCCAAAGCCTTGGTAGGCACACACTCGCTGGGAAACCTCCGGAACAGATTTGGATACATTCCAACCTTGCCTGGGCGGGAGTTTTCGAATGAGCCTGGGGACCCGGACAATGCCTCTGTTTTGCCCAATGGAAAGCAGAACGAGCTGGCCCCGCCTACCATGGTGGACAAAGTCAAGAGTCTCCCTCAAAGCGCTGCCGACAGCGTTGTTGAATTCGTTCGAAATCCCATTCCGCTCATTATTATCTTTATCGCTCTGATATACAATCTCAAAAAACTCAGAGCATGGTATCGCCGGTTCCGGAACGGTGGAAATCTGAGAGACGCCTTTCTGTCTTCAAAGTCAAAATTGAGCAAGAACCTTTCCCAGGAAGCCGATACCACCATGAGTCCAGAAATCAAGGAACTTGGTACACAACTTGGCGTGTCACAAAAGGACGACTCCGACTCGGCGGACACTGTTACTTTGTCAGACGTAGAGCGACGAAAAGAAGTCATGGTGGAAGCAGACAGTCGAACATCCTTACAAGCAGTTACCACGAAAGGACCGGATAAGGACGGGGATGGCGATGACGACAGTGACAATAACAAGAACAGGAGCAGTAACAGTCACAGCCCAGTGTCTGACGAAGTCAAAGCAGAAGAAGATGAACCAAGCCCAGTGGGAGATGCTTCGTTAGCGACCGCTAGCCCTGCGGCGCCTGAGAAGAAAAAGGCACGCCGTGGTCGTCGTGGCGGCGTGAAGCATCGAAAGGGTCGGCCTGGAGGCGCCTCGCAGTCTCGAGACGATGAAGCATTCAGTGGCACCGTGGACGACGCAGTCAATCGGGTCAAGCGTCTCTGCGAAGACGTCAGCGTTGAAGCGGACGTGATGACGGTTGCCAGTGATATGCAGGCGGTTAGTGGGTCTGTAATTCGGATGGGAAGCATTGAGGTCGACACCGACCAACATCTGGGGACCGGCAGCAATGGCACTCTCGTCTTTGGGGGCAAATTTGATGGTCGCGAGGTTGCAGTCAAGCGGATGTTGATACAGTTTTACGACATCGCGCTGCGAGAAACAAACCTTTTGCGAGAAAGTGATGATCATCCAAACGGTATGAGGAAGAGATCCCCCCTTTTCTATGTTGCTGTCTTTGATATTGGTACAAGTTGCTGACACGCCAAGTATAGTCATTCGTTATTACTCGCAGCAGATTCATGATGGATTCTTGTACATTGCATTAGAGCGGTGTTCGGCCTCATTGGCCGACATTATAGAAAAACGCGATGCATTTCGTCAACTTGCCGACGCTGGCAAGCTGGACATGACTGGCATGTTGTACCAAATCGCCAACGGGATTAGTCACCTGCACAGCCTTCGAATTGTTCACCGAGATCTCAAGCCTCAGAATATTCTTGTCAACATGGGAAAAGATGGCCGGCCGCGACTCATGGTGTCCGATTTTGGTCTGTGCAAGAAACTGGAAGGCGGACAGTCATCTTTTGGCGCGACGACTGGTCGCGCAGCGGGGACTTTGGGTTGGCAGGCCCCGGAGCTGCTGTTGGATGACGATGGACGGAATTCGAGCTTCACCGACACCAGTGCGCACAGCGGAACCGGTTCGGTCCTGGTCCAGGGACAGGACGGCACGGTGCTCCACATACGGCGAGCGACGCGAGCCATTGACATTTTTTCGCTCGGACTGGTGTTCTTTTACGTCTTAACCAATGGTTCCCACCCGTTTGATTGTGGCGACCGATATATGCGAGAGGTCAATATTCGCCAGGGCAAGTACGTGCTGGAGCCTCTGGATGCGCTCGGCGACTACGCATGGGTAGCCAAGGACCTCATCAGCTCCATGCTGGCTGCGAATCCGAAACACCGTCCGAGTGCCGTGGAGATTATGTCGCACCCCTTTTTCTGGCCTGCGAAGAAGAGACTGTCGTTCTTGTGTGATGTCTCTGATCACTTTGAAAAGGAATGTCGAGATCCACCTTCGTTGGCGTTGCAGGAGTTGGAACGGCACGCCCCGAGCGTTACGGGACGAGACTTTTTGAAGCTGCTTCCCCGAGAGTTTGTCGACACGTTGGGCAAGCAGCGCAAGTATTCCGGCAATCGACTGTTGGATCTCTTGCGGGCGCTGCGCAACAAGCGCAACCACTACGAAGACTTGACGGAAGCCATGAAGCGACAGGTGGGGTCGTTTCCCGAAGGCTATCTGAGCTTTTGGACGGTGCGGTTTCCCAACCTGCTTCTGATATGCTGGAATGTGGTTTACAATGTCGAATGGCATATGACGGACCGTTTTAGAGAATATTATGAGCCAGCTGGTCTGTAGTCTAGGTTTATGGGGGGTTTATATCTTTTTGTGGGCGATGGTGTATCTCGCGGCGGCTTTTTGGTATATTTGTAGGTGGCCATTTCACCAGATGAGGTGGATTAAATCATCAAAACTTTGCATGCTTTGTAGTGTTGATGTCATTTTTTGTTGTGTTGGAAAGCATTCTTCAGTGTGTTGGAAAGCATTCTTCAGTGTGTTAGACAAGCATTCTTCAGTGTGTTGGAAAAGCAGTCTTTGGGTGTGTGTTGGAAAAGCATTCTTCAGTGTATTTAGAATAGCATTCTTCTTCGGTGTGTATTTAGAATAGCATTATCTTTCGCTTTGTGTTAGAACAGCACTCTTCTTCGGTGTGTATTTAGAATAGCATTCATCTTTCGCTTTGTGTTAGAATAGCATTATCTTTCGCTTTGTGTTAGAATAGCATTCCTTATAACCGCATTTTTTTTTCTTTTTTTCTTTTTTTTTTTTTTAAAAAAAAAGCAAGACAAAAGTTCAATTCAAAGCCACGTTCCACAACCCTGGCCTGCCTGCAACATGAATTACACCCCTTGCTGACGCCACCACGCCACGCTTTGGAAGGCTTTCTTGGTGTGATTTTTTTGTGGTTTCGGGACTGCCCTGGTTGTGCAGTTATATATGGGTATTTATTGTATAGGTATGTATATATTTATTTTTTGTGTATGTATATATTTATGGTATGGGTATGTATATCTATTATTTATCTATTGTATGTATATTCGTATCTATATGTATGTATCTGTATGGATAATTCATTTACATTCTCAGATAACTCTCCATCTCCCTTATTCTTCATCCCTTACACGCACTACCTACTCAACCACCCAACCACCTTACCACCCCCTTCACCACCTCTTTCCACAAACGACAGCCCTGCCGTCCCAAGCGATACACCACGAACTTTGTCTAACTGTTGCTCAACTGCGCTTGAGGGGTGGTTAGGCGGGAGTGAGTATAGTATGGGTGTGATGCTGCTTGTGGTGTGTCTTAGGTCTTGGTCTCTTATTCTGTAGTCTCGTAGTTTTTTATTCTGTAGTCTCTTAGTTTCTTATTCTGTAGTCTCTTAGTTTCTTATTCTGTAGTCTCTTAGTTTCTTATTCTATAGTCTCTTTGTCTCTTATTCTGTAGTCTCTTAGTTTCTTATTCTATAGTCTCTTTATCTCTTGTTCTATAGTCTCTTTATCTCTTGTTCTATAGTCTCTTCGTCTCTTATTCTATAGTCTCTTTATCTCTTATTCTATAGTCTCTTAGCCCCTACTCCTCCTCTCTTATTCTTATTCTTAGTCTCCTCCTCTCTTCTTCTTCTTCTTAGTCTCCTCCTCTCTTATCCTTCTCACCATCTCTATAGTCTCATCACAGTCCGCTGCCACTACCATCCCTCCTGACCTCCTAGCTCCACCTTACAACACTTCCTCTCCATTCTCTCCAACCAATCCATTCCCCCAAACCAACCCCATCCACCACCGAGAAAAGGCAAAAGGGTCATGTGTATGCTTGCGCAGATAGAATACACCGAGAAAAAGAAAGGATTCGTGCATGATACACCAGATATTTATATATATATGAATGTATGTATGTATGCATAAAAAAGACAAAAAAAAAAAAAAACTACCCCCATTGAACAAGCACCTTCTTTCCCTTCTTCCCTTTCTTGCCCTTCCCCTCCTCGCCCTGCGCTTCTGTCCCCGTCGGCAGCGTGGTTGCCTCGGCGGAACTACCACCCCCCCATTGGAAACTGGACTCTGCGTGGCCGTAGTCGCGGCGGACGCCTCTTCCGGAACCGTAGCCAAAAATGGTGGTTGTGGGTTTGGGAGCAGCCGGGAGGGCCGGGAAGGCGTCTTGCGAGCGGACGGCTTGTCGCGGGGGTTGTCTTTGCTGAGAGGAGGGGGCGGTGGTGGTGGTGGAGGAGGAAGATGCCCATGTTGAGCGGGATGCGGGCGTGGCGGACGACGGCAGGGAGGGGAATGCGGCCGACGAGGAGGACAGGCGAGCTGGTGCCGATGTGTTGGAGGAAAAGAGAGGGGTGGCCTGCGACGAGGAGGAGGAGGAGGAGGCGATCCAGTTTGGTGTTGGTGTTCCGACGGCAGCGGCGACGGGCGTCGGACCGCCCAGACGAGTGCTGTTCTTGAGTCTCAGGACGCGGTTGGAATGTTTTTGCGCCGGCGCGGCATTGGGCCGTCCTGGATTCGCAGCCGCTGCGTGCGCCCATCCGCTGGAGCTGGACGTGGCGCCCTCCATGCCGCTGAGCCCGGGCAGGCTGGGGTAGTCTTCGTTGATGGCGCGCCAGTCCTGCCAGGCCTTGCGCAAGTCGTCTGCCTTGGCCCTGTCGTCAAACAGGTCTGCCACTTCGCGCACCAGCGTGCCGAGCGTGTTGGAGGGCACGTCGGCAAAGAGGGTGAAGAAGGCGTCGACCAGTTGCGGGGCTGTGAAGCCGCCCTGCCGGTATGTCGAGATGTGTTTGCGGAAGGTGTCGAGCTTGGTGGCGTCGTTGCCGACCAGGTTGGCGGCTCGTTCGACGACGGCGCTGTGGCGAACGCGGCGGGCGCGTTCTTCGGGGGAGAGGCTCGACGTGTCCGTCATGGAAAGCGAGTCCATGGATTCGACGAGTCTGTTTTGGCCTTGCAGACCGCTTCTCAGGGATGCTGGTGGTGGTGGTGGTGGTGCTGCTGCTGCTGCTCCCGACGCTCCTGATGCTGCGTTTCGCCCGGACGGTGTCGAGGTGGCTGATGACGATGCCGGCGCCGACAGCTGTCCACCAAAGGTCCTGTTGGAGACGGACTGGGCCGAGTGAATGGCCATTTGCCGCTGCAGGGCGAGCTCATCCCGGCGCAGCGGCTGAGCCGATGTTGGCGGAACAATATCCTCGTTGGGGTCCCTGCCTCGACCGCCGCCTCTGCGAGCCCGGCCCCCTCGGCCGTCGGCGTCTCGCTGGCCGCGCCTCTCGTGTTGGTACGACTGCCGAATGTCAAACGAAGACATGTCGACGAGTCGGGCATCTCGGCCGACGGTGCGGCCGGCGTGTTCGTTGAGGCTATGGACCTGGAGATCCATCTCGGAATCAAACACGACAAACTTCTTCTCCATGCACTCGCTGTTGGAGCACAAGTAGTGGTCCCTGCGGAAATGCTGCTCCAGGGCATTGTAGTCCTGATAATAGTGCGGCTGTCTCGAGTCGCGGCGGTCACAGAGGAAGCAGCGCTCGTGCTTCATCCGGCAATGCTCGTACAGCTTGTCGTCGTCGTAGAAGCGCTCCCCGCAAAAGACACAGAGCGGATGGCCCTTGAAGCCCGTCTGATCCGCCGCACCGGGCTTGTCGTTGCCGCGCTTCATGTGCTTGTCCAGCTCCTTGTCCGAGAAGAGTTCGTGCTCGTGCGTAAAGACCTTTTTGTTCCTGGTGCAGAGGTCGCACATGCGTTTGCGGTGCTGTGACTTGACGTGTCGGTGCAGGTCGGGCCATCCCAGGCCGGCAAAGTCGCAGGCGTCATCGGGGCAGTTGTACCTGAGAAGAAGGACGGTGTCGCCGACGATGTCTTCGTTGGTGTACTTGATGCCGATGTTGGAGTCGGTCGTGGTGATGTCCTGGGGAGAATACTCGTCGAAGCGCTTGTCGGCTTGGTCCGTGAAGATGACGAACGGGGCCGGAGTCTGGGGGGGGGGGGGGGGGGGGGGGGGGGGGAATGAATCAGCCCATCACCCAAGACTGATGCATGGAAGCATTGAGAGAGGAGCATCTTGTTGGTCGTTTGTGGCGTGGATGGATAGACTTACTCGACAATGCGCACAGTCCTTGGTCTTGTACAACGCCCTCATACGCAACCCGCAGATGTGGCAGGTGGCATGATTGCACGGAGCAATGGAGTGATGGGCAACGGGATTCGCACAGATGAAGCACACTTCGCCATCGTCATCCTCCCCGTTGTCTGCCGCTGCTGCCGCCGCCGCCGCCTGAGTCTGCTGCTTCAGCATGATAGCCCGTGCAGACCGCGCTGCTGTGTCGCGAGCAGCTGTGTCCTCGGCCGACGCACCCGGAGCAGCTGAAGGCAAATTCGTGCTTCCTCCGCCAGCGGCCGCCTTGCCTCGTTGTCGGCCACGGCCTCCGGTGTTTCCTCTGCCACGACCGCGGCCACGTCCCCTTGGGCCATCGCCTCCCCGGCCAGATTGGGATGCTCCTTCCGACATGGCCACTTGCCGCACGATTGAACGTTGAGGACGGTGTCTGGACAATGAATTGAGCGTGTGTAGAGAGCAGGCGGACTTTGTGGGAGTGCAGGGAGTTTTTTTTTTCTCCCCAAAATTGGCGATATCCGAAGGGCGCGGGTTGCTTCTTTTTTTTTTTTTTCCCCTCCAACAGCAGCAAGTCGGGCACGTCACTCAATCCAATGGGAGGGGAGAGAGGGGCGGCTTTGGGAAATCGAGGGGCAGTCAATCCCGGTGCATGCACTGCCTGGCGCTGCACCGGTCTCCGAGTCACTGGTCTTCGAGTCACTGGTCTTCGAGTCACTGGTCTTCGAGTCACAGCCTGGTCTCCGAGTCACAGCGAGTCAGCCTGAGAGTGACATGATGGCTACAACCCGCCAATGCGGCCAAGTCTGGCGCAAATTGATAGAGCTCATATACTCTTAGTAATAGGCCCTCATCATCCAACATCCCATTCGCCGCAGTCGTCTAGGGGTAAGGACACCAGTTTGTGGTCTCTCATTAGAAATCACTGGAAACCGAGGTTCGAGTCCTCGCTGCGGCACAATTCAGAAGCGTCCATCGCCTTCTATTTTTGTCCATTGCCTCTTTGTTTCTTGATCCGTTTGCGTTGTAGTAAGGATTTTATTCCTTTATTTTATTTTATTTCAATTTTAATTTTTTTATTCCTTTTTTAATTCTTTACTTATTCTTCTTTGTTTTTAGAATATCGTTGGCTTCTTCCATCTCCCCTCGTTGTATTTCAATGCCTGCTACGCCGTGTTTCCATACATCTGGGTCACGTACATGAAGCAGGGACAGAGAAACATGTATTTGCCATCCGCGTCTGTGCTATCTGTATTTCAACCCCCCCAAAAAGAACATAACATCGTCTCGCTGGACATGACCGAGACCCTCGAAGCACCATGCACATGGCTTCATCAATCAGCGTGCATTCGCGCCCACGCGCCATCCACCATCAACCACACCGTGACACAGTAGCACAGTGACACCACGAGTCAATAACAGAGCACAAAGCGCCTCGCTCTCGTACTGAGCACTCATCGAGCCTTGATCTTAGTCACGCCCTAAGCCTAAGCCCCTCTCGAGCAATACCCTACGTGCGTGTTCAGAAAGACACTGGGAAATAAAATCCAATCATGTGATTTTTTTAGAAACAAGACAAGATAATAAACCCGCATCCATAGCAGATATCATAGCAAATATACTCACTTAAAAGTCCTCAACCATGTCCGCACCCTCCATTCCTCCATCCTTGCATGCCGTGCTTCCTATTCCTGCCCATCCCTCCCGATTCCTTCTCCGGGGCCAATCCCGATTCAAACAATAAATAGCAAGCACCCTTTCAAAAGAAATAAATGAAAAAAGGGCCGTAAAGGACATTGGATAAAAAGAATAAACCAAATAAAGATGGGAAAAAAAAAAGAAAGAAAGAAAGGATAAAAACATAAAACTAACGCGCATATGACATCCCGCATCTGAACTTTCCTCGCCAATCCATGCTGCCGGCCCGTAAGAATATGAAAAACAACTGGTTGAAAAAACTACGAATACCATTATAATCAAAAAAAAAAAAGGAAAAGGAAACAAAAAAAAAAAGACGGGAAAGAGATAAAGAAACTGTGGAAAATAGAGTCTTGGCTGTCGCAAATTTGCTCCAAATCATCTCGCGGGCGCCGAAAAATCGTCAACATTGTGTGGTTGGTTTTTGTTTTCCCTCCCAATCTGTCAGTGGTAAACGTTCGAATTGACAACCTCCATCCAGAGACCAAATTTATGCCTCCTCGACCGGATACATATGGTTGCCAATGTCCTTGTTCATCTTAAACATGTCGACTTTGGCTTGCTTGAACACAGCTAGCATTTTCTCGTCGCAACGAATCTGGCGCTTGTCGGAGGGGTCCTGGAGATCATTGGATTTGATGTGCTCCCAAAGACGCTTGACGACTTGGGGACGCGACAGCTACAGGAGATTGCGTTGCGTTAGTGACTGGTGTGTTTGCCCAAGACTGACTGCTAGAGAGGAAAAAAAGAGGAACGTGAAGGGCGATTCGACCTACTTGAGTCTCTCCGCAAATGACCGACAGCGTTGAGCTCAGGTTAAAGGGCTTTTGGAAGCCGCCTCCAGCCTTGCGCTTCTTACCGCCAGCGTCTGCGCTTCCGTCAAGCTCGCTGTCGTCGTCGTGACGAACTTTCTTGGCACTCTTCTTTCGAGGGGCCTTGCGCTTCTTGGTTGCTCCATCTCCGCGCGCGCGGGTGGTGCGACCGCGAGCGAGACTGTTTTCCTGCGCTTGAAGTCGTGCAGCAAGTCGCGCATCCGCATCTTCGGACGGTGACAACCGCTTTGCCTTTTTCTTGACGGGTTCGGGGGAGGCAGATGGGTCGGGGTCGGTGCCATCGTGATCAACGACTCCGTTGACGCGTTTCCGAACATCTGTCTTGGGAACAGATGACGTAGTGATGTCATCTGGGCTCGCGCCAGAAACCGCGTCAAAACGCGCCTCAATCAACTCCTTGATGGCATCCTATATCGCGCCTGTCAGTATACCCGACTGCGAGCTGTGAATAAAGGAATGTGCTGCGTTTGGGAATATACAGCTTGGTCGATAACATGCCGATGATGGCCAAAAAAAAACGAAAAGTGTAAGAAAAAAAAAGAAGAAAACAAAGAATAAAGAAAGAAATGCCCCTCTGGGAATGGCACATTCCTGCTTCATACCTTTTGATCACTCAAATCCTTACCACCGAGACGAGCTTCCAGCCCCTGCCGGACCTTTTTGCGGGAGATGGTTTCGAGGTCGGCAGTAGCCAGAATATCGTCGATAATCTTGGTATAGCACCGCCGCTCGTCGAAAGCCACTATATTTGGCGGACACAGGGAAAGGTTTGAAATTAATCACGGCCCATGACCATATGTGGGTGGAAGAGGATTTTTTTTTATACGTACGTCGGGCAGACATAGTGCCAGGAAAAAAAAAACACGAGTAGAGAAGCTCGAGATGGAGGATATGCGTGTGAATGTTCGAAAGAGATGGGACTCGAATAACACCAAGGCTTGCGGGGGGTATATGTGATGGACAGCAAAGAAAAGAAAAGAAAAGGACGAAGAAGAGAAAAAAAAAAAAAAGAAACGAAAAGCTAAAGAAGAAGAAAGAAGATGAAAAGTGAAACCAAAAAGAAACGCAAAATAACCAAGCTCAGTCGTTCTAGAGCATATCCTGCGGCAGCAACGCCTTTGGTCCACTTGATTAGGTTCACCAAACGATGGCGACGTAGATACACGCCTAGGAGGGCAAAAGACGATGAATCAAAAGTATTGCAGTGAATGGCGAGACTGTCTGCGAGATGCTCCACGTCAACGAAAGCCAGAATGAGGTTTGCCGCGATGGAAAACAAGCGCTCGTTGGTTGGCGACGGTGGAAGCGTTCTGATTGGGTATCAGTATCGTGATGCGCAGGGGGACACTGATCTTGCAGCAGCAGGTATGGAAAAAAAAAAGAGCAGGATGTGGGGAGTTGCAGGATAGATGGCGGCAAGCTGAGACGATGGACAAGGCACTCTCGGGACGATGCCAGGTTGGGAGATCAAGTTGGGCGTCCCGGCGACGAGCGAAGCAAGCGACGTTGACTGCGGAGTGTGCGTCGAGGTCGTCGTTGAGTGTGTTCGAACGAGGGCGGAGAGAGACGCGGTCCTGGAATCTGCCCTCTGCCGAACAGGGATTGGATTCAAGCCCCATTGCGATGCAGTCATTTGTGGCTGGAGCCGTCGCAGCGTGAGAGTGTGAGGCTGGCTTGCACCTGGGCCCCCTGAAGACTTGGTGTGAGCCACCAATGTGAGCCACACGGTGCGCCACATCCGCATTTGAATCATCACTCATTCGACAGCCTTGTCACGTGGAAGCGGGAACGAGGACGGGAATGAGGCAAGACCCAGGAGCGATCCGAGACGCCGAGTCCATGACCTCTGCCAGCTGCTCAGGGGAAAGTTTAGACTGCATGTAGAGTTTGCAGAATTTTCTGTTCTGGAACGAGAGACAATATGGCGGGAATGCCGGCTTGCGATCCACAACGCGTCTTCTGACCATGGACGCGCCAGTCTGCCAGTTTGCCAGGTCTGAACTTTCTGATAGTACTAATCTATTTTGGATGCTAGGTTCGTCCCTTTAGCCCAAGCTACTACTTTGGGCCACGGCCGGGCTGGGGAGCTATATTTATGCCGTCCGAGATCCCTGCGCGCACGGGAACGGCATGGAAAGCATAAACGACGTCGAGAGCACAAACGACATCGAACGCACAAACGATACGAGAAACTCCCATCTTCGCCCTCATGCTGGTGCTGCACATGACCGCAGATACTCGCAGACGGGTGTGCTCCAGCGCACCGCAGACTTGTACCGCCACATACCAGGGGCATTCCCCGACTTCAGACCCTCAATGGCGTCTGCGAGATCTGGCCCCGAGCCATCGTCCTTGATCTGTCGAATGCTATACATGTATGTCTTGAAGGAGAACACGACTGCCTGCGTCTTCGGGAGTCGCGTCAAGGTCTGGAGTTCAACTCGTAAAAACGTCTGCAAGGCCCCCCCCCCGCGCCACAAACAGAATCAGCCCCTCTCTGAAGCTCATATCTCATTGTCTTGGAAAGAAGAGGAGGGATACACACTTTGTTTGGATCTATGCTCTCGTCTGGAACTACCTGCGCCGTCGAATCGTGGATGTGATGAACCAGCGAGCACAGCTCGTCGTCGGTTTGAATAGTCCACTGCTGAAGTATTAGCCACATTTTGTTTTGTGTGTGTTTTTCTCCATCCCGAGTTCCCTTGAAAGTCGTCGCTTCTACTTAAGCAATGGCGGCGGCGCCCTCACTCACATTCAGACGCTTCACGCTCTTTCCGACCTGTAATTTGCAGAAAAATCTCTCCATGCTGGCCCCGATGCGGTCATACGACGGCACCGGAGCGTGGATATTCTTTAGTACGTTTCCGAATTTCGTAGAGGGATCAAAGCCCGCCGGGAAGCAACACATGAATGCCACACAGAGATGACCCTCGGGTGTATTATGCAACAAGAAGATGTCCTCCTCCACCGTTTCACCCAATGCGCGGAGTGCTGCGTCGGCAAGCGGCGGTGGCTCGACAGGGAAGCTTCTCCCAGTGACGAGGTTCTCGCACTGAGAGCCATCGGCGGATAGCTTGAAAATGGTAGGATATCGCACTGGGAGATAGTCGTGCAGGAGGTAGGCATATAATTCGCACACGGACTCGTGGCCACGGGGTAGGCAGCCATGGACAGTGGATCCTTTCTGACTGATTAGATGACGACGGAGCGTGATTCTGTCGAGATAGTCTCTGTCAATGGTGATGAGGTCTGAAGGGGTATCCTGCTGCAAGGCTGCGGCGTGTTTGGATTAGCAAGCAGGATAATCCATTCGCTCGCCGTGGTGGTAGTAACAAAAAAAAAAGATTAAAGTAATCAAACCCACCCATTGTGATGTGGTATACAGGCTTTATCGGAAGGTACTTGGCCGGTTCTTTGGCCTTCCAGTCAAAGTCGTGAAGCGGCAGAATGACTCCGGTCGCGACATCTGCTCCGGATGAGATCTCATGTGTTGCTCGCGTGGTATTTGTCCATGGTGTGGTCTTTCGTCTGTTGGGGCGCTATTGACATATTCATCGATTGGCTCTTTGATACTGACAGGGGGGGGAGCATTTCTGAGGAAATACATACAAGCAATGTGTATGCGATTGTCGTCAGAGCGAAGCAAATCCCAAGGATTAATACCATGGGATTGGCTCCGACATGTTGCGCCCAAGAAACGCGGTCAGCAGCACCAAGGAGCCTATCCATGTTTCCTGCGTCCCTATATAGCAACAAGACAACAGCGAAGAGAGGTATAAAGCAAGACTCCCTCCCGTCCTGGCGAATGCAGTGATGCACGTACAAATGGCCTGTTGGAGTGGTTCCTTTCATGGAGCAGCGGATGGCGCGTCAGCAAGAGCTACAGATCAGCAATGGTGCCTAATCAGTTCCGGGGACTTTGTGGACGCAACGATGAGGCTCCGGATCGCGGACCGGATGTCTCAAAAGACGTAAAAGAGGGGGAACTGCATGGCAAGTCACGGCAGGCTGATGGATCGGCGGCAACGTCATCGGTACGCAAATCAGAGTGAGGCGTCTTCAGCCCGCCATACTGCTGGAGGCTCGTATTGCGTACTTGTTGACGCACTGAGGGATTCAGGCCATGTGCCGCTTCTTGCTATCGCATCGATGATGGATGATGGCCAGCATGCCATGATGCAGAGGCAGTAAATGGATGCCGCTGGGTTTCTCTCTGAAAACACCAACGACCAGTCGACAGTTTTAAACAATAATTCCCATCAGACCTACATCTATACATACATTCTCCTTAACAGGGCCAAGTCCGTCATGCCGACAATAGAAGCAGACCAGCACATGACCATACACGACCTGCCGATAAGATGCCACGGAGATCCCATCGTGACAGTCAGGCATTTTGCCTCGATTGCATTTCTACACGGGTAACGATGATGCTAATGACGTGTTTACCCTGACAATTGCGGCAGCATATCAGAGGGCTAGGTACATAAGTACTCTTGACCAAGACCTCCTCCACGACTGATTGCAGTTTTTTCTTTTTTCCGCTCTTACCACTTCTTGAAACAGCACTTTGCCCGAGCCAGGGATATGTACATGTGTACATATGTATGTACATATATCATGTGACAATCTCCGGCAGGTCATGTCCGGAGATGTTTGCGAGAAAGGGCCCCGAGAAACTGAATGTGTAGCCAAGAAGACAAGCCCTGATGACGTCTTGTTGTATACCTACATGCTGGCGTAGTGTCCGCCCTCTTTGTTTGGATAGTAGATTTATGAGCATGTGAATAAGTAACTTTTTTTTTCTCCAAGTATTTCGACGACAAGTAAGCTGTACATGATGCGCGACCCGGCGTAGACGAGCACTGAGTTCTCATCACAGACCAAGTCTGGGTAGGCTTCCGCCCTAGAAGCATCCGAAAAGGGTGAATTGTGGGTCCTCAAAAAAGGGGAAGCGGAGAGGGAGTAAGAGGGCCCGAGCCCCAATTGGAAAGACGTCGGCGTCGCATTCAATCAAGACGTTGATTTTAGTTTTTAGGTTAGGTTAGCAGGAGTTGGGCTCGAGGAGATGATCGGCGGTGTCCGGGTTTTTTCTTTTTGGTTTTTATTTTTTTTTGTTGGGGGGGGGGGGGGGCAAAGAAAGTGTTGCCGCCGGGGTGGTCATGGCAGATCATTCAATCGAGAGAATCGGGGTGCTCGCGGAAGCACAACGTGGGCGCTTGTTGTTGGTACAACGAAAGATGGGGGACAGAGTTGCAGCCAAATTTCCTGAAATAGAAACATTGAACGGCACGGAATTCATGTCATGGGGTCGTACAGGATCGGTAGTTGGTGGCAAAGACGGCAGCACGGGTGACTTGGCCGGCAATCCAGCCACGCAAAGCAAAAAGAAAAAGAGATGAAAAAAAAAGCTTAATCGTGTGTCTCGCTTTAATTGATTGATTGACCGAAGCGGCAGCAGCAGCAGCAGCAGCAGCGGCAGGATTTATACGATGATAGCACTTGGCATTATACATTATCATTATACGATGGCCGTGGTTGCGGGTGATGAGAGAGCAAAAAATGTCTGGTGACTCCATCTGGTGAGTTCTGGGGCTTGCTTGCCCTCGAGATGGCATCTGATTGGCCCACACGTCACCAGCACAAGGACCCCATGCCCATGCCATGTCCATGACTTGCACGCCATGGCCGTGGAAGGGTTCATGACATGTCTCGATGCCGCGATGCCTCGACCATGGAAATTTTTAATCCACCTTTTCTCCATCAGTACCGCCCGATGGCGCGTTTGACTGGTCGGAAAGCTTTTAATAATACCCTTCATGTGCACCCGTGGCTTGCGCGGCCTTGCCGCCCTAGCACGCCGTCCCTGACCAGCCCGCGACCGGGCTTGAGCGATACAGACCCCGACCCGACCAGACACTCGACTTGACTCGACTCGGCCTCTCGCCAGGCTGCCAGGCTCCCTGAGCATGGGAGCATACGCGCCCTGGGAGAAGAAGGAGGGGGGGGGGAGGGAAGAGCACCATTGGAGGGCATTGGGGATTCGCTCGTTGCATGCATCCGTGACGCCACTGCCGACGCTCTCGAGTCAACAAGGAACTCTGTCCAACAAAGTGGCGTACGGGATTGTCCTCATTCCCCAAGTCCTCATTCAGAACTCGGAGCTTCAAATTTCCATCTTGACGCTCTCGAGTTGCATTCTCTTTTCGAATCCTTATCGCTACATGACAATATGCCGCTGGCAGACTGAACGACAAGTCTTTCCCAATGGTTGATACAACACCCGCTCGTTACCATTTCCTCCTCTCGATCACCGACAACCTCGGCAGCCGAGAGCCTTTCGTATAGGCTCAAACAGGATTCAATCACCTTCTACTTACTCCTTCTTCCCTCCCACCCTCTTCTCGTCGCAGTTCTCCATCCTTGACCATAGCCCATCTGGCTTTGGTTCAGGCCTATGATGGGACTTGCTGTCAGGCCGTTCAAGGTTTCCGTCCGGAGGCGAACGCCCTCCGTCATCCTCATCTGCACCATCCTCCTCCTCCTTCTGCTTGGCTTCGGCGCCTTCGAACGATCAGAATCTCGACTGCAGTACTCTCTTCCGCTCGGGCTGGAAGACGCGCTTCCAGAACGCCTGCGCGTCGCAAAAAAAACATGCCGTCCCGACCTCGACTATTTACGGCGACCTGAATATCAGCTTACCAGACACATCGTTTACCAGAAGCGATGCGTTCGCGCCGCGCGGAGCCCTGCCAATTCCAGAGACGTTGTGGGCAACAACCCGGAACCTCTGATTGACCAAGGTGCCAGCAGAGTTCTGGACTTGCAAAGCGCCTGCAATGGGTCTCTGCCGGCCGACAGCCCCTGCGACCCGATTATCGTGCCGGTACCCGTCCCGTTTCCCCAGAGAGACTATTCCGAGTTTGTGTTTGGAGTTGCTTCTTCCGCCCAGCGGCTCGAGAACTCGATTCCCCAATTCAAGCACTGGTTGCAGGGCACCAAGGCCCGGCTCGTTGCCATTGTCACGGACGGGGACTTTACGGATCGACAAATGACGAAACTGGTCGCGCAATTCAACCAATCCGGTATCCTCTTCACCGGCGTCCGACCTCGGGACATGTCCATCGGTGTGAATGAGCAGCATTTCATTGCTGTTCGCGACCTGCTGCAGCATGCCGGACCCGGCACCAAATGGGGCGTCATCATCGACGACGACACGTTTTTCCCTTCCCTGTACCCCGTCGCCCAGGTATTCGACAAGCAGGATGCATCCGTTCCTGCCTACGTAGGTGGGCTGTCGGAGAACAAAGATGCCGTCGAATTCCACGGGCACATGGCGTACGGAGGAGGAGGAATCTTCCTCTCCGTGCCGTTGCTGAAGATGCTGGAGCCACACGTGGACAGCTGTCTTCAAGAGAGCCAAATCCGCGAGGGCGACGGCATGCTCAGATACTGCGTGCAAGAGAAGACGGGCACCAACTTCACCGAGGTCAAGGGCCTCCACCAGCTGGACTTTGGGGGCGACATGAGCGGCTTCTACGAGTCGGGCAAGTGGCATCTCAGCCTCCACCACTGGAAAACATGGCACCGAGCGCCCGTCGACAAGATTGCCAAGATTGCCCACATCTGCGGTGGATGCCTGTTCCAGAGGTGGCGCTTCGGGCCCGATACCCTCTTCACCAACGGGTACAGCATCGCCACCTACAAGCACGGCACGGCGGACCTGCAGCTGGACCGCACGGAAAGCACCTTTACCGACTCGGGCAACGGCAACGATTGGGAATGGAGTCTGGGACCCATGCGGGATCGAGTTCCCCAGGGCGAGAAGAAGAGCTATCTGCTGATTGATGCCGAGATGGTGAACGACCACTTGCGGCAGGTCTACGTACATCGAGCGCCGCCTCCGCCGCCGTCACCACCCGATTCGTCGGGGCAAGATTCACCGGGAGAACACACGCTGGATATCGAAAGTGCGCCCAAGGATGAGGTCATTGAGCTGTGGTGGGACTGGAAATGAATTGCTGCAAGTGTTTTTTGCACATGACGAGGCTCGCATCTCATCTAATCTTGTAATCTGAGGTTCAAGCATGGGCGGAACCCTTTTTTTTCTTTTTCTTTTTCCTTTTTTTCTCTCATCTCGTGGCATACTAAAGATTTTGGACATGATTTCTTTTTTCTTTCTTTCTTTCTTTTTTTTTTTTTTTTTGCTTGC